>CATIWO010020480.1:0-17507 GCA_949673435.1 Macaranga tanarius | reverse complement strand
CCAGTCAGGTAAGTTAATGTCACTCATCTGTTATCAGTAGTATATATAAATATATATATAAGCATAGTCATGAAAGCATCAAGCATTTTCATAACTATTATCATTATGAATATTATTATTATCATTATTATTATTATTATTATTAGTGCTATCTTATATATATATATATATATATATATATATATATGTATGTATGTATGTATGTATGTATGCATTTTATATGCTTTTGCATCATGTGATATGATATGTGAATTATATATATATATGATTGTGATTGTGTGGAGATGGATGCTATAGAACTTGTCGTCTGATGGGCATTCATCAGGACCAGGTGCGCACTGGTACCTGTTATATATATTTTTATATACTTATATATTGATATATGATATGATTATGAGATTTACGGTCGTACGGCTCAGGATGAGATATTCCCTGTAGTCATGGACCTGTTTATTAATATTTGGACAATTAAGTATGATCAGACTATAGTGAGTTATTCCTCGCGGTCATTATTAGTATAAGAGAGCCATAGGGCTTATTTATTATTATTATTATTATTATTACTATATTGTTTTTGGGTTCCATAGTTACTCCTCCCCATAATTATTAATTGTCATCTTTGATTTACATTATATTAAGCATTGCATTGCACATGCATATTTTGCAAATATTTTATTATTTTGTTAATTAATTATCTATTGGTAGCTTATGATTAATAATTAACTTACTCAGTGAGGTCTGACTCCCTTCAATTATTTTTTAGATTAGCAACCTCCTTCTCAGCCTTGATCATTTAAGACTGCACATTTTCTTCTCCTCGGACAGTCAATGTAATTTTATTTAAATTTTGGACTTGTAACTAATCTAGATTTCTACAGCAACGTAGGGCTGGTTTAAATGCTATGAATATTTACATTAAATGTTGAGGTTATGTTATCATTTATGAATGATGATTTTATAATTAATATGATATATTATATCTGCATCTTGTGATTTTATTGTTGTGTGATGTGGTTCAAATTATTATTTTAGGCTTACGTTGGATGTGGAGGTTTAATCTTCCATATCTCACGTGCCGGTCATGTGCCCATTTTGGGTCATGACAAAAGTAGTATCAAAGTAATGGTTCGTATCTTAGGACATCAAGTGTTATTCTAGTGGTTACTGCGAAAAAATTAGGATTCCTTTTCGTCATTGTATGTCATCCTTGCTGTTAGTTCTGCGTGTCCTTTTAGGTTGTAGTTATATGCTTATATGTCTCTTTTCAGAATGAATAGGAGAGCTCGATTTCTTGCTAGAGTCGAGCAGGAGGCTCAGGATGAGGCCTCAGTGCATGAAGAGGTACCTGCCCCTGATGCTGCCGCAGGGAGGCGTGGTAGGTGCAGAGCTCGTAGGTAGGGGTGGCCACGGTTCATGAACCGGCCGGTTCCGGTTCGGAACCGCCGGTTCACGGTTCGACCTAAGGTGGAACCGAACCGGAACCGGCTTAACTCCGGTTCTGGGCCGGTTCCAAACCGGCCGGTTCCGGTTCACGGTTTCGGTTTTTTGGTTCGGTTTTTACGCATTGTAAAAAAGTTGTATTATTTTAGAAAATAAAATATACCACGAGTAAGAGAAAATTATGTAGAATTTTATAAAGAGTTGTAACTTGCATTTTTTGAATTTTTGACATAATTTTTTTTTTTTCATAAAACGAACCAGAACCGGAACCGCCGGTTCACGGTTCCATAATGGTGGAACCGGCCCTGAACCGGTCCCACCCTCGGTTCAGGGCCGGTTCAGCCTGGTTCCGGGTTTGACCAGGCCGGTTCCGGTTCGGTTCCGGTTCGGTTCCGGGCCGAAACCGGCCCGTGGTCACCCCTACTCGTAGGGCTAGGCAGGCAGTAGAAATTGAGCCAGAGGTGCCACATGCTAATTTTGACATGCAAGCTTTCCTGACTAGTATGCAAGACAATAATGCAGCCATTAGAGATTCCATGATTATGATACAGCGAATGATGGCACAACAACAACAGAGGGTAGTACAGCAGCCTACTCAGGCACCAGAATAAGATGAGATTTCTCGCATGACAGTTAATTATGCAAGGCTTACTCTACCACTAGAGTTTGATGGCACTAAGTCCTAGAAGATATTAGATTTTTTGGATCAAGTGGAGATGAGGGGCAGAGTATTAGGATGTCCAGAGCTGTAGTTAGTGGGTGTTGTAGAGATGTCTATACGAGAGGTGGCAAAGGACTAGTACAGAGAGCATGTTCTACCACTTATGGAGGTTATGACATGGCCACAGTTCAGGCAGATGTTCATAGATTATTTCTTATCTTTTGCTGCCAGAGAGGCTTTAAGAGCGAAGTTTATAAGTCTGCACAGGGACAGTAAGACAATGGATGAGTATACCACTAATTTTGTAAGGTTGAGTCGGTTTGCCCTAGAGATTTTAGATGATGAGTTGAGGAAGAACTGCCAGTATATATTAGGCTTGGGGTATGAATTCATTTCTTTGACTGCGAGTTGTGGAGACAGTTTTTCTAAGCTGGTAGATAGGGCAAGGCAGTTAGAGAGAATTTCCACTGAGCATGGTGTTATTCTTAGTGGTAGTCAGGAAGATAGGCCTATGCAGCAGCCTTCACAACAAATGAGATTTTCACCTGGGTATGGTCAAGGTAGTGGATCTCAGAGGAACTGATTCAACAGGAGACCCAATCGAAGGCAGTTTAAAGGTACTACTTATGGGTCCGGAGCTAGTAGTAGTAGTGGCTAGAGCTCGGGATATAGTAGTGCAGGATCAGCTTCTTCTGTTTTTTCCTTAGTATGGCAGAGTTCATCAAGGTTCTTATTACATTCCTTTAGGAGCTTATTTTTTATGTGGACAGTTTGGACATATGATCAGAGATTGTCCAATGGCAGGGTATCAGCAGCCTATACCCCAGCAGTCCTCTACCAGTGTGGTACAACCTATCTTTCAGCAGCCTCAGGGATTCCTAGTGCCATCTAGTTTATAAAGCAGTCATCAGTATGGTGGTCAGCGAGGCCGTGGTTTTAGAGGAAGACATTTTAGGGGTAGATTTGGAAGTCGAGGGCAGAATCAGGCTTCTAGTTCTCATTAGGCTGGATGTAGCCATGCTAGAGTTTTTACACTCATACTTCAGGATGCACAGATATCCAATGCAATAGTTTCAGGTACACTTTTAGTCAATAATCTTGAAGCTAGAGTATTACTTGATCCTGGTGCCATACATTCTTTTATGTCTCCAGCATTCACATTAAAACTTGGTGTTCTTTTAGAAAAGATGCATGAACCTATGTATATTGATACACCGCTTGGTGATTCTATGGAGGTGAGGTTGATTTTTCATTCTTGTTCTGTGGTAGTTAAAGGAAGGGAAATGTTAGCAAACTTGATGGCGTTACCAGTTTTGGGATTTGACGTCATTTTAGGTATGGATTGGTTAGCAAATTATTATGCCACCCTGGATTGCAGAGAAAAGAAAGTAGTGTTTTGGATTTCGGGTGACACAGAGTTTTACTTTGTGGGAGACAGGCAAGCCATTCTACCTAATTTAATTTCTGCCATTGCAGCACAAAATTTGCTTAGGCGTGGGTGTCAGGGATATTTGGCATCAGTTAAAGATCTTTTGATGGAGTCTAGTAATATGCAGGATGTCTCTGTAGTGAAAGAGTTTCCTGATGTGTTTCCTGAGGAGTTACCAGGGGTACCACTTGATAGGGAGATTGAATTCTGCATTGACTTGGTTCCTGGTACTACTCCTATATCAATGCCACCTTATAGGATGGTGCCTGCAGAATTAAAAGAGTTGAAAGAGCAACTTCAAGAGTTGCTTGATAAAGGTTTCATCAGACCTAGTACATCACCGTGGGGTGCAATAGTCCTGTTTGTGAAGAAGAAGGATAGTTCACTTCGGTTATGTATTGATTATCGGCAGTTGAATAAGGTGACTGTATGTAACAAATACCCTATTCCTTGAATTGATGATTTGTTTGACCAATTGCAAGGTGCTAAATATTTTTCTAAAATTGACCTAAGGTCGGGATATCATCAGTTAAGGATTAGAAGGGAGGATATACGTAAGACTGCTTTTCGGACATGGTATGATCATTATAAGTTTTAATGATGTTATTTGGCCTTACTAATGCTCCGACAGATTTTATGGATCTAATGAATTGGGTCAATAAGCCTTTCTTAGATCATTTTATCATTGTCTTTATTGATGACATTTTGGTATATTCGAGATCGGAGGAAGAGTATGATTATTACTTGAGGATGATTTTGCAAACATTGAGGGAACATCAACTTTATGCTAAGTTCTCTAAATGTGAATTTTAGTTAGAAAGTGTGGCATTCCTAGGACATATTGTGTCCAAGGATGGAATTCAGGTAGATCCAAGGAAGGTGGAAGCAGTTATGAACTGGGAAAGGCCTAAGACAGTCACTGAGATACGAAGCTTTTTGAGTTTAGTAGGATACTATCGAAGATTTGTTTAAAAATTTTCTAAGATAGTAGCCCCATTGACTCATTTGAACCAAAAGAATGCCAAATTCAATTGGTCAAATGCGTGTGAAGATAGCTTTCAAAAGCTTAAGGAGTGTTTGACCACAGCACTAGTGTTGGCTTTACTTTCGGGTAATGAAGGTTTTATAGTGTATTATGATGCTTCCAGAGTTAGTTTGGGGTGTGTTTTAATGTAAAATGGAAGGGTAATTCTTTATACTTCTAGATAATTGAAGAAATACGAGCAAAACTACCCCACTCATGATTTGGAGATGGCAACAGTGATTTTTACATTAAAAATTTGGAGGCATTATTTGTATGGAGTGACATGCGAGATCTTTACGAATCATAAGAGTTTGAAATACATTTTCCAATAAAGAGATTTAAATTTGAGGCAGAGGATATGGATGGAATCGTTAAAAAATTATGATGGTTCTATTCAGTATCATCCAGTGAAAGCTAATGTGGTAGCATATGCCTTAAGTAGGAAGTCTTCAGGTAGTTTGGCCCACATTTGTGCGGAAAGGAGAGCAATGACTAAAGAGTTGCATGATATGATGGATCGAGGGGTATTCTTCCAGATTTCTAATGAAGGAGTACTTTTGGCCAGTATTAAAGTTTGCTCAATGTTGTTCGATAGGATTAAGGTAGCCCAAAGCCGAGATTCTAAATTTTGAGCTATTATCAAAAATATTCGTAATAGATGTCTAACAGATTTTGCTCTTGATGAAGAGGGTATTCTTAAACTCAATGGTAGATTGTGTGTTCTTGATGTGGAGAAATTAAGGCAGGAAATTTTAGCATAAGCTCATTATGCTGCATATAATGTACATCCTAGTTCAACTAAGATGTACCAAGACCTTAAGGCAATTTATTGGTGGAAAAGCATGAAGAAAGATATGGCAGATTTTATTTTTAAGTGTTTAACTTGTCAACAAGTGAAAGCAGAACATCAGAAGCCTTCAGGTGAGATGCAGCCACTCCCAATTCCTGAATGGAAATGGGAGAGGATCACTATAGACTTTGTAGTTAGACTACCTAGGTCCTAAAGGCAGTATGATTCTATTTAGGTGATTGTGGATAGATTGACCAAGTCAGCACACTTCTTGCTAGTCAAGACTACTTATTTAGTGTCTAAGTTGGCACAGGTATATGTTGAGCAGATTGTATATCTTCATGGAGTGCCAATATCTATTATCTCGGATAGGGGAGCACAGTTCACATCTCAATTTTGGAAAAAGTTACAATAAGCTTTAGGTACTAGACTTGATTTTAGTACTGCTTTTCATCTTTAAACTGATGGATAATTAGAGAGGACAATTCAGACTCTGGAGGATATGCTTAGAATAAGTGTTCTTCATCTTGGTGGTAGTTGGGATTGGCATTTACCTTTAATTGAGTTTGCATATAATAACAGCTACCATAGTAGTATTGGCATGGCACTTTATGAGGTGTTGTATGGAAGAAAGTGTAGATCACCTTTGTACTGGGATGAGGTAGGAGAGAAGCAGCTAAAAGGTCCTAAGATAATTAAAGACACATATGAAAAGATTGCTTTGATTTAAAAGAGGTTGGAGACAGCCTTTAGTAGGTAAAAGAGTTATGCAGACCTGAAACATGCGAATGTAGAATTTCAGGTTGGAGATTTTGTGTTTTTGAAGGTTTCTCCTATAAAAGGAGTAATGAGATATGGGAAGAAAGGGAAGTTACCTCCTAGGTATATTGGACCCTTCGAGATAATTGAGAGAGTTGGAGCAGTAGCTTATCGCTAGATATGGCCCAAATTCATCCAGTGTTTCACATTTCTCAACTTTAAAGGTACATCTCAGACCCTTCACATGTTCTTCAACAGCAAGGTATGGAAGTGAGTGAGGACTTGACCTATGAAAAGGAGCCAATCGTTATTGTTGATTCATAGATTCAACAGTTGCTGTCTAAGCAAATTCCTATAGTCAAGGTGATGTGGAGGAATGGTGGAGTAGAGGAATTCACTTGGAAAACTGAGAGCAAAATGCGTGCAGCCTATCCTTACTTGTTTCCTCAGTAATTTTTTGTTGTCGTTGTTTTATGTAATTGTAAAATTCGAGGATGAATTTTTATAAGGGGGAAGATTGTATGACCCTATAATTTTATATATTTGTGTGTTTATATTTTGTGACTTAATTTAAAGTATGAGTTTTATTTTGATAAAAAAAAATTATTATTTTCTATAAAGGACGATATTAATAAAATTTCCAGTCTTTAATATATGTATATTTATATATACAAACAAACCCACTTATTTTATATGTATATATATATATATTTCTTATTTTCCTCCCCTCTTCTTTTCTTTTCCTCTCTTTTTCTTTTTCTTTCTTTCTTCTCTTTTTCTCCTCCCACCACCGGCACCCTCCACTTCTGCCGCTACCACCTCTGACCGCCGCCACTCCACCACCTTGGCAGCAGGTCCCCACCTCCGGCCAGCAACAGCAGCCTCCCCCATTTCTCCTTTTTCTCCATTTTGTTCAAGCTGTCAAGAAGAGAGGAGCAGTCAGTCGCTGCTGCCGCAGCCATCCGCTACTGCCTTTGGGTTTGCCGGCCTCAAGTGGTCCTTTCCCCTCCATCAATTTCACCAATCGTCACCGGCTGCCACCTCAACTGGAGGTAATTGTGTTTTAGGTTTTTGGTGTTTAAGTTTCAATTCTGTATTTTAGAGTAACAATTAGGCTTGGGTGTAGTTGCATTAAATGAAATTGAAGTTGTGGGCATTCTAATTATACATGTATAGTAATTTTCCATCGCTAGCAGAATATTCAGGCGACGGAAATAAACTGTTTCGGCGACTGTTAGGGAGTGATTATATTTTTAATAAATACTAGGATTGATGTGGATTGATGTTTATTTAGATGATTTTGTCAAATTATCTCTATATTGTGAATTAAAAATCTCGGAAGGTTTATGCTGAGATATGTCGATGTTGAAATTTTTGTTATCTGACTGTAATTCTGAGTTTCATAATTTTATTGTTGATTAATGGTAATGGATTGAATATTTTGTTTGATAATTAAGTTGAATGAAATATTTTTTTGGTGAATTATAGTTGTAAGGCTCAGTTAATTTTTAATTATAGTATGGTGGGAAACTGAGCTCTAATTGTAATTGTGTTAGAAGTGTAATTATTTTACTGCAGGTTTTATCCTACTTTAGTAGGGAGATGTCTATATTTTAGCGGAGGTTCATCCTAATTTTCGGTAGATTCCTCATAATTTATACTTCTTGTCATTAACCGTAATTGGGAGTCTTTTCTAGGAATTCTAGACATTAGGAAATAGGTTCTGATATTATTTTATTAATTTTAATTATAGCTTCTTTCGGAGCAGGGCCATCATCTAGAGGTCTAGTTAGGACTGCACGTCAGTAAGGTAAGTTAATATCACACATATGTTATCAATAGTATATATATATGTGTGTGTGTGTGTATATGTGTGTGTGTGTGTTTGTGTGTGTGTGTGTGTGTGCATTTTATATACTTTTGCATCATGTAACATGATATGTGAATTATATATGTGTGATTGTGATTGTGTGGAGATGGATGCTATAGAACCTGCCACCTGATGGGCATTCATCGAGACTAGGTGCGCACTGTTACCAGTTATATATATTTTTATATACTTATATATTGATATATGATATGATTATGAGATTTACAGTCATGCGGCTCAGGATGAGATATTCCCTGTAGTCATGGACCTGTTTATTGATATTTAGACGATTAAGTATGACCGGACTGTGGTGAGTTATTTCCCACGGTCATTATTGGTATAAGAGAGCCGTAGGGCTTATTTATTATTACTATTATTATTACTATATTATTTTTAGGTTCTATAGTTATTCTTCTTCACAATTATTAATTGTCATCTTTGATTTACATTATATTAAGCATTGCATTGCACATGCATATTTTGCAAATATTTTATTATTATGTTAATTAATTACTTATTGGTAACTTATGATTGATAATTAACTTACTCAGTGAGGTCTGACTCCCCTCAATTATTTTTCAGGTCAGCAACCTCCTTCTCAGCCTTGATCATTTAAAACTATCCATTTTTTTCTCCTCAGGCAGTCAATGTAATTTTATTTAAATTTCGAACTTGTAACTAATCTAGATTTCCGTAGTAACATAAGGTTGGTTTAAATGCTATGTATATTTACATTAAATATTGAGGTTATGTTATCATTTATGAATGATGATTTTATAATTAATATGATATATTATATCTACATCTTATGATTTTATTGTTGTGTGATGTGGTTCAAATTATTATTTTAGGCTTACGTTGGATGTGAAGGTTTAATCTTCCATATCTTACGTGCCGGTCATGTGCCCATTTTGGGTCGTGACAAGGTGTTTGCCACTTTCAAGTAGTTGAAGACTATGATTGAGAAATAGACTAGAAAGTAAGTGAAGCTTCTCCGCACTGACAATGGTTTGGAGTTTCATTCAGGTGAGTTTAACTTATTTTGTCAAACTGAAGGAATTATTAGGCATTTGACAGTTTCGGGTACTCCACAACAGAATAGTATAGCTGAGCGCATGAATAGAACATTGATAGAGAAGGTTCAGTGTTTGCTTTCTAGTTCAGGGTTACCGAAGTCATTTTGGGTTGAAGTTGCTATAACAACCTATTTTCTTGTGAACCGTTCTCCCTCAATGGTGATAGATAAGAAAACTCCGGAAGAGGTATGGTCTGGTACTCTTTCAAATTATTCTGATCTAAGAATTTTTGGTTGTCCCACCAATGCTCATGTTGATAATGGTAAATTGGAACCTAGGTCTAGAAAATAGGTTTTTCTTGGTTATATGTTTGGTGTTAAGGGTTATAAGCTTTGGTATCCCAATTGAGTAAGATTATTGTGAGTCGTAATGTAATCTTTGATGAAACTCCTATGCTTTATAATCAGTCTCCTATAGATAAGTGTGATAAGTCTGTGCAGCAGAATACAGACATTAAAGGGGAGTGTCCATTAGAGGAAGAATCCTCACCAAAAGCAACATCAGATAAGGGTTCAGAGGTGATTGATGTTGATGTTGCTACCATACCTCAGTACTTTATTACGAGGGATAGACTTAGGAGGTCCATTAAACCACCAGAAAGGTATACTTAAGCAGATCTGGTAGCTTATGCATTAAATGTGGCTAAGGATATTGATGCTGGCAAAGAACCATCTACCTATAAAGAGGTAATCAGTTGTAAGAATTCAGAAAAGTGATCGGTTGCCATGCATAAGGAGATGAAGTCTCTATACAAAAATGACCATGTGTGTTTATTGAAGAAATCTCTCTATAGGTTAAAGCAATCTCCATTTGAGATGAAAGATTTAGGTGAGGCAAAGAAGATCCTTGGTATAGAGATTGTAAGAGATAGAAAGGTTGGCTCATTATATCTTAGTCAAGGGGGTATATTGAGAAGGTTTTGTGAAGGTTTAATATGCACAATTGTAAACCTATAAGTACTCTATTGGCCTTACATTTTAAGCTTTCAGCTTTTTTGTGTCCACAGTCAGATGATAAGATCGAGTACATGACTCGAGTCCCTTACTCTAATGCGGTTGATTCCCTTATGTATGCTATAGTTTGCACACGTCTAAATTTTTCATATGCCATGAGTTTAGTTAGTAGATACATGGCTAATCCGAGAAAAGAGGATTAGAAAGCAATTCAATGGATCCTTCGCTACTTGTATGACTCTTTGAGAGTGTGTTTGCATTTTGGGAGATGTAGAGATAGGGTTGTTAGTTATGTGGATTCAGATTTTATTGGTGATCTTAACAAGAGCAGATCATTGACAAGTTATGTGTTTAGTATTGGTGATTGTGCTATTAGTTGAAAGGCAATATTGCAAGCTTCAGTTGCGTTGTCTACCATGGAGGCTAAGTATATGGTCATTACTGAAGCCGTTAAAGAGGTCATTTAGTTAAAGGGATTATTTGGAGAGCTTTGTGATGATTTAAAGCTCATGACGTTGTTTTGTGATAGTCAAAGTGCTATTTTTCTGACCAAAGATCAGATGTTCCATGAGAGGACTTGATGTTTGCTATCACTTTGTACGAGAAGTTATTGCAAGGGGCCATGTGATTGTGGAAAAGGTTAGTACTCATGATAATCCCACTAACATATTGTTGAAATCACTTTTTTTATTAAAGTTTATGCATAGCTTGGACTTGGTTGGTCTTTCGCATTCTCGTTGAGTAGTGCCCATTGGGGGGCATGTTGGAAGAGGTGGAGTTTATATTGTTATTTGTGTTATGAGTGTTTTGGTTTGAATAGATACTTGAAAATTCATGTCAAGGGGTAGATTGTTGTGTTTTATGACATGAATTTTGGTGGAAGATATGTTAGCTTCATGTTTTGGATGTTTTGGACGAGTTTGGAATGTGTTTTCTCATATTGGAGGCAGGTATGGCTTGGGACACAATCGTGTCTCAAGGTGTGTCGAGTGTTGTTTTTGTCTACTAAGGAACACGGATTGAGACACGGCATGACACAAACAGTGTTGAAACCTATTTGTTTGTCTAGAATGGTGCACGGGGAGCGATATGACTGTACTCTAAGCCATGTCATGTTTAGTTTAAGCTCTGGACAGTGACAACGACATGACACAAGCCAAGTTGCATGCAGAGTTGTCCAAATCCATTTGGGAAGTATTTTTCTTCCTATTTTCTCTATATAAATATTATAAATAAACCTTGTATCAATTATGGATTATGGAATTCAGCCTATTCATCATTGTTAGCCGTCTAAACACTTTTTGTACACTATTTTTACAATCATAGTGAAATCTCTCATCCTCTGCCCATAGTTTTTACCCATATTGGATTTTTATATGTAAATCTTTGTGTCTATTTTTGTTTACTTTGTTTTGTTATTATGTATGTGTTTATTTGCATTCGCATATTGCTTATGCTGTGACTCTAATAGGGAACATTACAAGCGCCTTTCATTACCATATAGTTAACCGTAGCCCTACTCATAGGTAGCACAACAGTTGTATATGTAGCCGATCCCTCTTTTTCTACTCCATCTTGATTATTCCACTCAAAATTCCCAGTTGCCTCAAAGGAGACTTCAATTTCTCCATCCACAATACCACACTTGAAGGTGGTTATGACGCCTACTGTTATCGAGACCCCACGGGTAAAAAAAGATGAGCTATATTCTTTATAAGTAATGGGGATACTAAGAAAAGCTTCAACCGTGGTTCTATTTTCAGCAGCACCCTGCCCTGTTATAATAGGCCTATTAGCTTTTGGAGGAGGAAGACACATATAAAGCATTGATAGTCTTTCAAAAGGAAAATAGATGACTGATGTTAAATATAGACAAAGCAAACCAAAAGATAACAGAGGAGAGAAAACTCAAATCCATTTGCTACAGATTCATAAATTGCAGAATTACATAGTAGAAATTATCTACAAAAAACAAATTTTTTTTTCTTTCTTTTCTTCATTTTTCCAGCTCTCTTACTTTGTTTTTTTTTTCACTCACTCACACATGCACAGCTTATAACAACTCCTATTTATGGGAGAAAGTTCACTTTTGAGTCAATGACAAGTACAACTAATACATAGATTTTTGTCTCCCTAACTTTAAGGATCATCACACATTTACAACTATTAACTTTTATAACTAAATATCACAGATTTTATGGTATAATTTTAACATGATTTCAGTACTCTCTAATACTCCTCCGTGATGTAATTATTACTGAAAATTTAAAACTTCAGTATAATATTTTCTTTAATAAAATATATGGCTGATCCTCCTTGAATTTAGCTTGTTTAACATCTTTTATTCAAGTTTATGGCTACTCCTTCTTGAAATTTACTTCTGAAACTTTTAAAAAACAATGATCAAATGGTTGATCATCTAGTAACAACAACTTTAAACAAGTTTTGTAAATTAAGCAGTTTTTCGACATGCTTCAAGTCGCATGCAGTTTAAGGACATGGTTTAGGTCCCTTCATTCATTTTTTTCTTCAAATTTCAGTTTAAAGACTTGATGGTCTTTAGAAAATTTTTAATTTAGAGACATGATGGTCTTCTTTAATTTTTACAATTTTGAGACATGCCGGACTCTTTAATTTTTTTCATTCAGTTTTAGGACTTGTAAATCCTCTTTAAACACTCTTGAAAGAGTGATTTAAAAACTCAAATTCATAACAAGAACTCATTGAACCAAACTTGTTGAAAACATGAAAGTTTGAAGTTGATTTTTCAAAAAGATCATGACAGCAACCATGAAAGCAGAGTAACCTTTTCAGAGAAAAAAATTTAGATCCTTTAAAAACTTTTTCAAAACTGATTTTTAAAAAACACAGGCCCCTCAAATATAAAAGAAGAAACTTTATCTGCTCTGATACCACTATTGGATTTTGGAGGAGGAAGACACATATAAAGCATTAATAGTTTCAAAAGGAAAATAGATAACTGATGTTAAATATAAAAAAGCAAAAAAAAAATAATAGAGGAGAGAAAACTCAAATCCATTACTGCAGATTCATGAATTGTAAAATTATATAGTAGAAATTATCTACAAAAAATATATTTTCTTTTTCTTTCTTTTCTTTATTTTTCCAACTCTCTTACTCTATTTTTTTCTTCACTCACTCACACATACACAACTTACAGTAGCTCCTATTTATAGGAGAAAGTTCACTTTTGAGTCAATAAGAAGTACAACTAATACGTAGATTTTTTTCTCCCTAATTTTAAGGATCATCACACATTTACAACTAATAACTTTTATAACCAAATATCACAGATTTCATGGCATAATTTTAGCACTCTCTAACAAGGCCTCTCATCATATATTCAGGACTTATCCAGGTGATATATGACATCAAAGATGTCTCTTTCGAGAACAAGTTCTTCCACTTGCAATCTTGCTTCTTTGGTAATGGTTTCTACCGCAACAATAAGATAGTTCATCTTAAAGTCGGCGGTAAGACTGCAACAGAAATTGTTGTTACTTGCATTGTGGAGTGCGATGGTATTATTGGCCAAAACAAGGTGTCTATGCCTTTGCCAACATCATCAGTTGAATCTACCCATATCCAGTTAGGACTAAGTCTCTAAAACTTGCCAAAATATTAAGACTTTATGCGAATGTGCCCACTAGGAGCCGTTGTGAAATCATAGGCTGTTGCCTTCTCATTACCATCATCGGATGAGAATTGCAAGTATGAGAGGTCCTGGAACCAGTACGCTTTGAGGTACCTGTTATTGTATCCTTGATAAAGTAAAATATTCCTATTTATTTTTATAATAAATTCCTATTTTTGTGCTTAATTGGTAAATTAAATATTTGATTTAATTTTTATTTTATCTTTTTTGTAGAAAATCATGCTAATGCAGAAAAATGAACCAAAATTAGATTTTTAAAGTCAAGAATTGAGCAGAAAGTCAAAGTACAGTATGGTCTACATTTTCAACAGGAATTTGAACTTAAGCGTGCCCACAGACGCTTGCACAGAAATTATGCAGTGCAGATTTTTCAAGACTGTTGATTTTGGAATTATTTTAGCTGATTTTTTTACCCTATTTTGGTAGCAAAATTCGACCTCTGAAAAATTCCTATTTTATATGATTATATTTTGAGGAAGTTTTTAGGTTAGGTTTTCTATAAAAAGAGGGTTTATATGTAGAACATCAATTATTCATTCAACATTATTATTTTTCAGTTTTATTAATTTTTAATTCAGAGTTTTTGTAAGCCATGAGTGGCTGAATTTTTTTTTTCTAGTCAAGGATATTAAGGTATGATTCATGAATAAATTGTGAGAATTTGTTTTCATTATTTTATCTTCTCAAATATCTGAATATTTTCTATGCTTAATGTTATTTTGTTCAATTAAGATTATTGACGTCTGATTTTGATTGAATGAATAATGCTAGTTAAATCTTTAAATCCGTAATTGTTTATTTGATTTAACAAAGTAGCAAATCTACACACTTGGGGAATTGAATCGTGGAGGTTGATGTGGATGAATTTATTTAGTCCAATTTAAATAATCGAGCTTGTTTATTATTGATTGGAATTGGTAGTTTTTCTAATCTTAATGCTATTTCTCAATTAAATACTAAGAGCTTGTTTAGTCGTTGTTGAGAAATAAGATTTATATATGATTTTATCTCTTTTAAATTATTATTAAGGAAGAGCAGAATACTAGAGCTTGTTAGTGTTCATAACCAATTTATTTGAGAAGTAGAAATTTATCTATTTGTATTCAATGATCAATTTAAATGAATCAGAACTAAAATATTTCTTGACATGAAGTTTTTAATATTTGATATACTTTTTAACTTTTCTACTTTATGATTGATTTGTTTTAATTTTATTTTAGTTTTTCATAAATAAAAATCCCCTTTTTATTTCTTGTTTTAAAAGAAAAATTCAGATTTAATAATTTGATCAATCTCTTGGGAAACGACTATATTCAACTCTTGCTACAAATATTTATTTTTAGAGTAGAATTTTATTTTTGTTGGATTCGACATCCACCAAGCCTTTGAAGGCTACATGCTTGGAGAGTATAACAAACGAATCCCAGTCTGTAAAAGTGAAATCATAGATAGGAATATGTCGAGTGCCATTATCTGATGTATGTATCATAAGATGAGCATAGAATAAATCAAACGAGCCCCTAGACATTGATGCCAGTCGACATCCAGTGTAAACATGTGTTACACCTCGCTCTCTACCATAAGAATTAATGCAACCATAGACTAATAATATACTCCAAAACCAATAGATATCATAGTATAATACAAAAGATATACTCACAAGCATACGATAATATAAGATAAAGTTAACAGTATCTATTAGACAAGCGGTACATCAGCCTCTAATGCTTCTCTAAGCAAAAATCTATTCCCAAACAATAAAAGTTTGTTGGCTCAACCTCTACTAGTGTTGACAATGAAGAGCACATAAAAACACGCTGTTTAAGGATCTACCGAACCACCAAATAGAGATCTGAAATTTATAAAATAGGAGAATGAGTATGATTACTCAGTAAGAGGATATAAGTATAACAACATAAAATAAATAATGAGTTATTATATAACATAATACAAAATTCAATTTGAATTAAATTCAAATCAACCCAAGCACTCTAAAATAACTTGAGTTATAATATAAACACTTATCATTCAAAATTTCCTCAAATAAATATTAAGTAACCATATACCTTTAATTTGATTCCTTAACACGGCTTGATTTAAAATTAAGAGAATCATGAACAATTTATCATATAAAATACATATATACATATATACACTCAAAAGTTATATCCTATTAATCCTTAACCACTCTGGGAGCTGAATGTCTCACCTTGCAATCCAAAGTGCAAATTTCGTTATACACATGCGCATGGACAATGCCTGAACACAATATATTTTATTTTTTCTTTTGCACTCGACATTCAAGTTATAATTTTATAGGCACATCACTGAGTGTATTTTATTAAATCGAAATATTGCAGAAACTCAATCCTCATGCATATTTGGTACTTGGTCTTTAATTAACGTTTCTCTATTCAACCCTTTAGCCATTGTGAGGGATATTCAACAATGAAACAATTTTATTCTAAATCTGTTATGCAAACAGGCCTTAAATAACCCTATCTACTCGTAATTGTATCGCCTGTCACTTGAACTTAAGTTTGCCTTTAGCTGCATTATAAATGTATCTATTGTTATGCAAAGAGGCCTTAAATAAACCAGGGACATCTATTTGTAATTATTTCCTTGATTTATTAATGCTTCTATTATATTTGGTCCTTCTATATTTGACCTTAGCAATCCTACACAGAAAGCATCTTCAGCATCAACAATCACATACATACCTCGGTTCCATAGTGAAATCAGCTCCTTGCAAATGGTGTGTCATTAAGGCAAGTATATGGAAATCTCGGTTGTTTCCAAGCTTGTAACAGAGGTCTAAATTCAAACGAGAGATATGAACTCATTGAAATCCATGATGATCAAAATGATTATGCTATGCACCAAGGACAAACCGATTAGCAGGCTGAACAAGCAAAGTGTTGTTCCAGAATCTATAATGGTGCCACCACTTACATCATGTTTCAATGAAAAGGTCTCTGGTGGAATTTTCACACGATGCCCGACAACACTTATGTCAACTAAATTCAGATAGTAACTATGCAAGTGAACAATTGTTTGAAATTAAAAGGCTATTTTTCTAGAACAACAATTGTTTGAAAAGGCTTTGGGGTCATCAGATTGTACATGTTCTATCACGACCCAAAATGGGCACATGACCGGCATGTGAGATATGGAAGACTAAATCTCTACATCTAACATAAGCCTAAAATAATAATTAAATCCACCATTATATAACATTAAAATCTCAACAAGCATACATAAATAATATATCAATTATAAATTATCATCCATAAAATATCATAAAAATCAACATACATAATATATCACCTCCAACACAACCTACGTTACTGCGGAATCTAGATTAGACACAGGTCCGAAATATAACAAAAATTACATTGATTGCCTTGGGAGAACAAAAGGGGCAGTCCTAAATGATCAAGAGTGAAAAGGAGGTTGCTGACCTGAAAAATAATTGAGAGAAGTCAGACCTCACTGAGTAAGTTAATTATCAATCATAAGTTACCAATAGAAAATATTTAATATAATAAAATATACCTACAAATATGTATATGTCATGAAATGCTCAATCATAAGACAAAACCAAGAAAAATAACAATCAATAATTGTGGAGAGGAATAGCTATAGAATTATAATATATAATGATATTATATATAATAATAATATATACTCTACACCTCAACGGCTGCGGGCGAACTCATACCAAGCGGACCAGTTTGTCCTAATAGAATATCCTAAGCCATAAGGCTCTCTTATCCAAATGATGACCGCGGGCGCAACATCACCAAATGGACCGGTCATACTTAAT
>CATIWO010020475.1:0-17590 GCA_949673435.1 Macaranga tanarius | reverse complement strand
TCCTTAATGAAAATGGCATAATGCATCATAAACCCACAACTTCTTTTCATGACAATCTAACCCAATCTTATCTTACAGATAAGTCCTTCTCTAACAACAACACATCTCCACACTTAGACAAAATCCACAAATACTCACTATATAACATGAATTCATTATGCGAGAACAGTGTATCAAAAACGTGGGTGTTACACCTTTGTTGTTGTTTTTACTCAAGTACACTAAAGTCTATCTAGATAGATATAATCCACCATACAGCTTTATATTGCCATTTTATTTTGAAGAAAACTCATCCTTCAAGATTTCAGAGTTTAATGTTTATTTCTTGGAAGCCATCTATCTTTAAGTGGATTAAAGTTAATTACGATGGTAGTGCTTTGGGAAATACTGGTAATATTAGAGTTGCTGTTATTGTACGACTTCAAAAGCATTGGATTTCTAGTCATTACAGAATAGATAAGGTTTTAAATGAAATTTTAGTGCACACTATTTGATTATACAAGAGGGTATATTTACAATATAGAGAAAGTTTTAGATTAGTCTAATTGCAGCCATTATACAAGGTAAATATGTAATATATAGCTCATGACAAGAAAACATCAAGTCAATTATTGAGATAAGATCAAGTAGATAAATTGCTAGAATTATAAAGAGTGATTTATGGAGTTATTTCCATTATTATACCCCCACAAGATGGAGCTCTGAGAGGAGAGTCCAATCTTATCTTGAATGAATTGAAAGTGGGCATGAGGAAACAATTTGGTCAAGGCATTAACCAATTAGTCAGTAAAGGAAATATGTGGTACACAAAGAGTACGCTGTTGAACTTTTTCCTAAATGAAATGGTAATCTAGAGCAATATGCCTCATTTTTGAGTGAAACACTAAATTGGAACAAAGATGCATGACACCAATATTGTCACAATAATTTACAGGTGTTTGTGGGACTATTAAGCCAAGTTCACTAAAGAGAGAGTAGAGCCATCAAAGTTTAGTAGCAGTGTTAGCAATATATCAATATTTTGCTTCTAGAGATGAATAAGCAACAGTTTGTTGCTTTTTCAATATGTATGAAATGGGATTATGACCAAGGTAGATTATGTAGGCACTAATTGATGCGTAGTTATCTTTATTTCCTGCCTAATAATCATCTACAAAGACATGGAGACTTAAATGAGAGTGATGAGAAAGGTTAAAACTTTGATATAAAGTACCACATAGATAACATAGTATTGACCCTTTGTATGATCAATTAAATCAACCTTTGTCTTGACTTTAACAATCAATTTTAGTTGCTAACCTTTTTCATTTAAATATGATTATAAGTTAGATTAAAGTCTTTGATTAAGTAAGAATTACAGGTTAAATTAAAGCTCAATTGAAGCCCTCAAAGGTCCTCTCAAATGTCTTTAAAAGTCATATGGATGATTATAACTCAAGAGAGGTCAATTTGAACTAAAAACATGAATCTTTCTACAAGTCAGTCATCGCTCATGATCTTGAGGAGCACCTGAGCCAAACTTTTTTCTTCCAAATGAAGGTTGAGACCCTCATGATCCGCCCCTCATAATCTTGAGGAGCCACTCACGATCCCAAGGGTGTTGCTTATAATCCTAAGCAGCCAAAATCCTGCAATAAGCTAAAATGAAATTAAATAAAGATAGAAGTGATTTTAGATGTTTTTTAGGCTTTCTAATAGTTTTTTTTTTACCTCAAAATACAAGGCTTAAAACTTTATTTAAGAAGTTAGAGAATTGGTGGAGCAAATTGATTATGTTAAATCATTGAACTAAGATTTATTTCTCTTATAATTTTCTTTTAATATTCATTATTTGTATATAAACTCTTGTTGAGTTTGTATCTACCCTTCTTGTGAGAGTTAGGTGAGTGTTAGAGATAGAATTCTTTCATTTACTCATTCTTTAGGGTTAAAGAAGTGGGTGGTGAGGTTCTTTCTCTTTAGATTAGTGTTGAGTCTTTTTAAAAACACATTAATTGTAAAGGTTGTGAGTTAGCCTTGAAAACTCTTATGGAAATGTTTAAGTATGGGCCTTAAAAACACTTGGGAAAAAGGTTAGTGTTGGGCCTAGAAAAATATATTAAAGATTGGTTTGTGCTGAGCTAAGAAAACACAAGTTATTGTAAGGTTAGTATTAATCCTTAAAACACTTTGTTATACATAATCTTGGCAATAAGATTGGTGTGGTTGATTGAAAATTCTAATTTATGAATAAGTTAGGTGGAGGATGTAGGATTGGTTATAATCTGAGCCTCTATAAATAATTGTGTTCTTTGTGTGTGTTCTTATTCTTATGTTTATCTTTATTCTTATTGTGGATCTTGAGTGTGTTGGTTAAGCACTTCTTTTAAACACCTTTTAATTTGCTCTTATTTTTAATTTTTGTCTAAATCACTCATTGGCCCTATTCACCTCCCTCTAGGGCCACCTTCACATAGTAATCTTTTAGTTGTAGTCCAATGGTTATTCATTGGTTCATATAGGAATTAAGAGAGTTTATTAATTATGTAGGTAATGCCAGGCTGAGTGAAAAAGAGATATTGTAGGCTACCAATAATTGCTTGGTATTTAGTTGGATTCGGAAGAGTTGAACTAGAATGAAATGTAAGAAGGTGATCAGATGAAAGAGGTACGGTAACTGATTTAGCATTCTCTATATGAGTTTGCCCAAAAAGGTCTTTGATATATTGGCATTGAGATAGGAACAAGCCATTAAATTGAGAGATTACCTCAATACCAAGAAAATAAAAAAGAGCACCAAGGTTCTTGATAGAGAAACGGGCAACAAAAAGATTAATAATTCATTGAATAGCTGCACTTATGTCACCTGTTATAATAATATAATCAGTACAGACAAGTAGATAAATGATAATTTGTCTTGTGTTGAGTATAATTAAAGAAGTATTGGTAGTAGAATTGAGAAAGCTACAAGTGAGGATAAATTATTTCAATTCATGATACCAGGCCCTAGGGGACTGTTTGCAGCTATAGATAGCTTTGTGAAGCTTGTAAACATATTTAGGATGATCTTAGTTAAGAAAACCGAGCAGTTGAGTCATATAAACATCCATAGATAGAGATCCTTGAAGAAAGGCATTATTTACATCCAATTGTCGAAGATACCATCCTCGACTAATAGCTGGGCTTAAAATAAGAAGAGCAGTTATTGGTTTGATAACTAGGCTGAACATCTCATGATAATCTAGACCAAGTCATTAGTAAAACCCCTTGGCTACCAAACATGTCTTATTCCTGTCAATTGAACTATTAAAGAGATATTTAGTGCAGAAAACCCATTTACAACCGATAACATTTTGTAAGTGGTCTGATGGAATAAGCTCCCAGTGCCATTTTGAACAAGAGCATCATACACTTCTAACATAGCCTAATGCTATTTGCGATCTTTGATGACTTGGGTTATATTGGATGGCTCAAGAGAAGTTGTGGTGGAAAGGTGAGTGTAGAGGTTGAGTTTTTGAATAGGCTTGTAGATATTATTTTTAGACTGGGTAACAATAACTCTAGGTGATGTGAGGTTGGCAGTGATGGACTCAGGTGAAGGTGAGACAGTGGGTGAGGAGTTGGTGATGGTAGTTGGGATGTTTTAATGAGAGGCTATAGGGGAACCAAGGTAGAATCCATCCTTGAGATGGTTGGATCCATCCCTGAGTTATTCTACTATAAAGTCAAAGTAGTAGTGCGGTCCAATGATAAAATGGGTGGCTCTGGGGGTAAGATGCTCAGTGTAAGTGATTATTGAGCAGCTTACTGAAAATGGGTAAATGATTAACACCAATCAAATATAGTAATTTTAGAGGGATGATTTAGGCAAGTATAAAGAGATTGGAATGGAAAGAATGATTCAACAAATTAGGATATAATGAGGCATGTAGACACAAGAGGTAACATAATCAAGACAAAGGTATACACTCTAAGTATTAGCATACCTAAGGAAAACACACAGAGAAGAGCAAGGTGAAAGTTTGTAAAGGACCTAAAGTTGAAGCCATGGATAGTAGAGGTGGCAAAAGCTATATAGTTTAGAGAAATTAGTAGGGATGCCAAAGAGTCTGGTGTATATAGAAAGAACTTGAAGGGTGGGAGTAGGAAGGAAATTTATGAGATAGACACTAGCCTTGCAGGCATAAGACCAATAATTAAAAGGCATGGATGCATGAGAAAAAGTAACATGTTTCCACCATATGGTGATAACATCTTTAGGCATAACCATTGTGTTTAGGTGTGTATGGGGGGGGGGGGGTATAGTGACATGCGAAATGCCATTGGTGTCCAGAAAAGAGGAAAGAGCTTGATATGCTCACCTCCATTATCTAAGAAAAATGTGATGACTTTCTTATTGAAGTTGTTTCTAAAAAGAGATTTAAGCTTGACAAATATTTCATGAATATGAGATTTTTATTTAAGTGGATAAAGCCAAATGTACTTCATGAAATGATCAACAAAAATGACATAATACTTATACCTATCAATAGAGTAAATAGGAGAGGTCCAAACATTATAAAATATAAGTTCAAGTAGGGAAGACACAAGAGCGGAGGTAGAGAATGGTAACTTATGACTTATTACATTAATAAGCATTATAATTAGAACTAGATGAATGAAACACATCAACATAAAGGTTTTGAACAGTATATTTGAAGGTGGTGGATGATGGATGTCCGAAATGGTGATACCATATAGAGGGAGTAGTCTTAACACTTGAGAAAGGAACTAAATGAGACTAATGATGTACCAGCCATTCATACACCCATCCTTAGCTTGACCTTTCAGTAGAATTGCCCTTATGTGAAGAGCCTCCACATGAAATGTATATGGTAAGAATTCAATACAGAAATTGTTATAATAATAAAATTGAGAAATATAAATGAGATTTTTTTTTCATAGTAGAAACACTTTAAACATTATCTAAATAGAAAGTGTGAGAAGGAGTGAAAAGAGATTTAGAATCGATATAGGTGATAGGAAGACCTCGAGTCATCGCTTATCACAATGTCATCAGATCCATCATAAGGAGCATAAAGTGAGAGATTGCTCAAATTATAAGTAACATGATGCAAAGCACCACTATCAAGAAGCCAATAAGAACTATTAGGTATGTTAGCAGCTGCAAAATGAGCTAGTGGTTGCCATGGAATGGTGGGGTGTGGTTGCCACAGAGTGGTGAGTTATGGTTGCCATGTTTGGCTAGTAGTAGAAGGTGGTTGAATGGTTAGGTATGCTCAATGAAACATATAACATGTGATAGTATGTCCTAAAATTTTGTACTATTGACAACGACCAAGATAAGGTTTTAAAGAGGAGTGGTTGTTAGAGGCTGAACTACTATAAAAGAGAAAGTTGGTGTTTAAGTCCATGGTAGAGTTGTTTGGCAATGATGAAGGAATGGATGATCGTGTTAGTTATTGATTTTTATCATTGAAATTTTCAGCGAGTTGTATAGGCTATTGCAAGAAGAGGAGATGTGCTTGGTTGTTGAAGACGTAAAGAAAGTTCTTTTTTGAACAGTTTCTTATGTAGTTTATCAAAGAAAATTAGTATGTCACGACCATTGACAACATTAACAATTGATCTATACTCATCATCAGTGACATTAAGAATAGTTTCGATGAGGTTATCATGATTCATTGGCTTTCCTAAGATGGCAAGTTCATTTGCACAGGTTTTGACAAATTGCATATATTCTGAGATGGTTCTCATAATTTCCTAAGATGGCAAATTTAATATGTTCTTTGATTTATTTGATGTGATTGTAGGAAGGTTTAGCATAGTGGTTAGCAAGGGTTTGCTAAGCATCATAGGAGATTTTTGATTAAGAGATGAGGGTATAAGAGGTGAGTTGAGTGAACCTACAAGGTCACCAAATATAAGTTTATCTTGGTAAAATCATGTTTGATATTTTAGATTTGGAGTGTTAATATTATTATTTGTAATGGTGGCTGAGGAAGAAGGATATGATCCATCAATGAATTTGTAGAGACCATATCCTATTAATAGAGCTTCCATTTAGAGCTTTCAGAACATATATTTTGTAGAATTAAGTTTAATGGAGTTCTTGTTTTTAACAACAATAAGAGTTTTTGCTGGTTCAAGGTGGTTAGGAAGGGTGACTTGAGTATTATTATCAACCATGGTGAATGTTTAAAAAGATGCGTGAAATAAATTATGCCATAATGTGTTGCTCTGATACCATAAAGAATAGACATGGTTTTAGATGAAATTTTGGTACACACTATTTGATTATACAATATGGCATATATATACAGTACAATGAAAGTTCCAGATTAGCTTAATTATAACCATTATACAAGGTAAACACAAAATATACAGCTCATAACAAGAGAAAATCAAACCAATTATTGAGATAAGATCATGGAGAGAAATTGCTAGAATTATGAAGAGTGATTCATGAAGTTATTTCCATTATTAGTCATGTCATAAACTTGGGGTTTGGAACCATTTTACAAGCTAAATTACAAGGCATTACATAGGGAATTATTCTAGCTTCAGAGTTGTGGTTTAGAAAAGCGATTGTTGAATCTAATTGTCGAAATGCAGTAGAGCTAATTTTTTGGAAAAGATATGTTGAATCACCCTCTAAATGAAGTCATTGAAGAATGTCTTAAAGCAACAGTGAAGTAGTAAGTTGATCCACATTTACCGTGAAGTAAACCATTGTCCTGATATTTTTGCCAAGCACAATTATAATTTTTCTTTTGGAAGTCACAATCTCAATAGTCCTCCTAATTATCTTATTCCTATTTTATTTGTTGATAAGGTTGGAACTACCTTTAAAAGGTAATTTATTTTGTTTTGTCTTTCATTTCTCATGTAAAAAAAATGGCATTCTTATTTTATTTGCTGATAAGGTTGGAACTACCTGTAAAAGGTAGTTTGTTTTGTTTTGTCTTTTTTATTTTCCATGTGAAAAAAAAAAAAGAATGGCTTGCATTGGAGTTCAAAACAAACTCTATTTCTCCAATCTTCTAAAGTAGCAATTTGCCCCTTAAATTTGGACACAGTGATCAATTAACCCATAAATTAACTTTTTGGGTAATTATCCCACCAACTTGACAATTTGGAACAATTAGCCCAAATTTGCTTTTCAGAAAATTTCAATTCAGTCCAAAATAATTTTTTTAACTAGTTCACCCCAAAATTTTTATATATTGACTACTTAAATCCAATTTATCGAATTTTAAAATATGGAAGATATGAAATAGTAAAAATTAAATTAAAATTTTATATTTTTTGAAATGAATATTTAATTTAAAAAAATAAATCAAAAGTTAAAATTAAAATATAGAAAAATATAATTAATTTTTAATTTTTAAAATTTGTACCTAATATATTTCAAATTCTACATAAATCGAACCTAATTATTTATAAAATATTTTAGGTAAATAAATTAAAAATGATAATTTAGCAGTAAATTTAATTTTATTATTTTATCAAAAAGAACACATCTCCTATACATTCCATTTGGGTAGTTTACATTCGTTTTTTTATTTAATTCACCGAAAAATATTTTCTAAATTAGTAATTAGATTCAATATATGTCACATTTAAAAATATATAAGACATATAATTTTAACTATTAAATTTTGAAATTTTTTTTAAATAAGAACATTCTCTAATTTTTTCCTATTTCTTTATATATTTAAAATTTTAATGTTTTCAATTTATTATTCCTACTCATATATTTTTTATGTATCTCATAATATCTGTAATAAAAAATTAAAAATTAACATAGTTGATAATTTTGATTTGATTTTTAGTAAAAAAAAGTGAAATGTTGAACAGATAGATGCAATTTTTTTTTTTAATTTTAAAAATAATTGATAATTTGAATTTAGTTTTTGGTAAAAAATTTAAAACTAAAAAATTATATTTTTATTTTTAATTTTCTCTATTTTTTATCTGAATATATGATAAATTGAACTAAATTAAATTGTCAAAAATAGTATTTTATGATTTATACATGGTTAAAAATTTTTATGTTCTCAATTTTTTTTACTTTTACTCATGTACTTTTTATAACTTTTAATATCTATGCATATAAAATTAAACATAAAAAATAAAAATTAAATTTAACAATTTATAAAATTATATTTATAATTATTTAATTATATACATGACAATTATTCAATTGTCATTGAAAAGTTAAATAGATCCAATTTAATTTAAAAAATTTTAGTTTCTAAAATATTTGATCATTTTAATTTAAATTTATGTAAAAATTTAAAATTTAATCATTTTTTATATTTTAATTTTTAATTTTTAATTTATTTTTAAATTGTATATTCATTCCTAAAAACTAAAAATTTGGAATGTAATTTTTATTAATTCATGTTTTGCATATTTTAAATTTTGATAAATTGGATCTAATTAGTCAATATATAAAAGATTTCGGGTGAATTAGTTAAAAAAAGTGTTTTGAACTAAATCAAAATTTTTTGAAAAGTAAATTTGGGCTAATTGACCAAAATTGCCAAGTTCATGAGATAATTAGCTAGAAAGTTAATTTATGAATTAATTGACCACTGTAATACCTGTAACACATGACATACACCTATCATGCATTTTATTTAATTTCATTGGTTGAGGATAGACATGATGCATTAGTAATCATATGTGCATGGAGTATATGAATTTTCATACATATTGGAAGAAATTAATAATTGAATTTATATGTGATTTAAGTGGATATGTTGTGAGTTTGTAGTGTTTTCGAGATTAGAGTATTTAGGTACTTGCGGAAAGGACCTAATTGGAAAGGGAAGTATGGACGAAGTTGAAACAAATGAAGGTTCAAGGGTTAATAGGTAATAACCACATTTCATTAAGGAGATAAATGGATATTATGGTGATAAGGATATCAAAATTTTGTCTAGATTTTTCTTCATTCACCGTGGACTTAGTGTATATATACATATGTTCTTAAGCTTGAAGGAAAACTAAGCAAGCACATACACTCATCCTTAGAAAGATTAAGTAAGTAGATTATGAGAAGCTGATTTTTGCTAGAAGTAAGATCTTATTTAGGCCATAATCATCATTCTTCAAAGTTCAGGTCCATCATTTGGTAAGTACTTTATGTTTTTTGGATGTTTTAAGTTAGGATTTAGGATTTCAAAATTCATGCTCTGCTTTCTAAAAACTCTAGTCTCTATGTTTTTATTATATCCTGAGCTATAGAACTCCAAATTAAGTGTAATTTAATGCTAAAGAAACTTCATTGAGTCCTTTACAATTTTATATTTTAAAGTTGGGCTAAATCTATCTTCAAGATGGTAAAGTAGGGCTCGACATTTTAGTGCTCACCCTATTTACTCTGTGTGACCTGATAGTGAGAAAAATTTCATAATTAATTTTATACATGTGCAAATTGTGTGATTCTAGTTGAAAATGAAATTAGACTAAAAAATATAGAGTCTGTAAAATATTATGTTCATAGAATGTTTCTGTAATTTATGAGAGCATTTTGAATTCAAGGTATTGAATCTGCCTATAGCAGAGTTTTTGTAGTTTGGTGGTCTTATCTTGTGAGCTTGGTATATGGTTAATGTAGGAGTTCCCTAAATGAGTTATGTGTTCATTCGATATGTATATAGTGAGTACATATTATGATTTTAAGATTTAAAGCTATAAATGTAAATTTAGGAACTCCGGGAGAAGGAGAAAACGAGGCCACTTGAAGAAACTCTTTCTAAGTAGAGTTGGAGAGTATTTTTAGGGTAAGTAGTTACTAGTATAATATACCCTTGAATTCTCCATTTATTTTGCTATATATTTTGAATATAATTTTGTGATGGATTTATGATATAATTGGAGTGTATATTTTAATGATTGTGATATCAAGTTGAGCTAGATTAATTACTTAATGTAATTTAGCATGGAAATTATGTATGTGTATGAGTTGATGAGGCTGCTTGATACCATTTATAATGGCTGCTTATGCTTATGAGTGTAATGTGATGTGGATTCTTGGTATTGCATTTTATAATACAAATGGTGCTTTGTGTGATGTTGGATATTCTATGATGGAAATTGTTGTGTGATGCTCTGTATATACCGGTGCATGAATAAACTATATATATGAGGATAAGCCGACTGGACACACATGTGTGAAAAAATTATATATTTTAGGAATGAGCCGGGCGGACACACGTGTATGAATAAATTATATATGTGAGGAATGAGTCGGGCGGAATATGTGTGTGTATAAATTGTACATGTAAGGAATGACTTGGGCGAAAAAACATGTGTGGCATGCCAATATATTATTATTATATGAGCAACGAGATGGGAAGATTTGGGATGCCAATATATTATTATGTGAGTTGAAAAATTTATCTTATGAATGGTGAGGATGAGCCGAAGAATAATGTGAGATATGTTGTGATGTGATTTTTATTGGTTATGAATACATATGAATATACATATATGATTATATATTTTCTTTTATGTGTGAGCCTAAGGCTTGTGATAGTTGAGATGTAATCGTATTAGGTTATGGATATGTGTTGATATATACATATATATATTTATATTCTCTCTATGTGTTAGCTTACTATTGTGATATTGAGATGTGGAAATGGTTATGTAACTTGAGATGTTAGTGGAAATATGCCATCAGGATGAGGACACAGTTCGAGACACGGGCATGTCTTGGGGAGATATGGGCATGTTCATTGTAGTCATTTTTATCCTAAGAGATACACGGGCACAGGCTCGGACATGTTCCAGGCGGTGCATAAGCTTGTATTTTTGGATAGAGAGTTACACGAGCACAAATACGGTCGTGTCCCAAGCCATGTCTTGACTATGAATTTTGTCCAGAAGATTACACGGGTAGTGACACGCCCGTGTAGTCCAACAGAATTTTATTTTTATAGTTTTCTTGAGAATAATTGTGTATATTTATAGTAGTTGCTACTTATTGAGTTGCAAGCTCATTCCTTTATATTATTTTCTTTCAGAATAGTGTAAAGCTTTTGGGGTTCATAGTCTGTATTCAGTAATCATTCTTAGGTGGGCCAGTGATAAGGGCATACAAGCATTGTGTTGTAGGTTTAATAATTTTTACTTAGCTGTGAGTAGTTATGTGCATTTGAGTGTGTTATAAAACTCAAGTACACGAGATGTATATATTAAATACAAAGTTTTATTTTGATGTGAGACAATGACAGGTTATGTTTTATATATTTGACATATGTATGTTAGTTATGAGAGGGTATTATATTTAGTGGTATCAGAGTAAGGATTAGATTCCTAGGGCATGGAAGCATATAGCATACATATATAATGGCATGAGAAAATAGATGATGAAAGTGCACATGGTTGATGTGTTTCTAAAATACATATGATGTAGGATAGAAAAGCATAACACACCTCGCACTGGCCCAGAGGAGTCATCAGTGTTTGTGCATAAGCATACCCCTATCCCTGTATAATAAGCATGAGTAATCCCTATGTCAAGCCCTATAATAAGCAGCATATCCTTTTATGCAGAAGTTGTTCAAATGGTGAAAACGATGGCTCAAACAAAGAGCAATCTAGATGAGAATTTTGAAAGAGTGAAAAAGTAAGGTACTACAGTCTTTACTAGTACCACTAACCCTGCAGTAATTGAGGAATGGCTAAGAAGTACCGAGAGGCTCTTAGGTAGATTTGGCTATACGACTAAGAAAAGGGTAAGCTATGCAGTCTCTCTACTTCAATAGGATGCTTGGGATTGGTGGGAAACATTTCTAGGGAGCAGAAATACATCCATGACCCTGACTTGGGCTGAATTTCTAAGAGAATTTATAGAGAAGTATATGAGTGTGGTGTACAGAGATTGAAAGAAGCTAGAATATTTAGAGCTCAAGCAAAATGATATCAGTTTCAAATTATGAAGTGCAGCCTATGAGACTTTTAAAATAGGCACCTGAGGAAGTGGCCACTGATGATAAGAAAAAGAAGAGATTTGAGAGGGGGTTGAAAGTAGAAATCAGAGAGAGGATGGTGGTGAAACCATAAATTTATAAGGATTTATTAGAGACTGCTTTATGGGATGAGAAGACTATTCTAGAAATGAATTCTTTAAAAGAAGCCAAAAGGGAAAAAGTCACCGGTACTTCCAATAGACCACCTCGATCTAGTGGTTACTTTTCATTTTAAGGATCTGGTTCTCAGCAAAGTGGTTTTAGGGAATGCGGTATAAGCCAGTCCAGTTGTTCTATGAGAGTACTATATAGAAGTGGATGGTATTATCTTATATGTAGATTTAGTTATTATTCATTTACGAGAGTTTGATGAGATTTTGAGGATGGATTGGCTATCTAAACATCATGCAATTATAGATTACTAATCCAAGGATGTAGTTATAGATGTTCTGGGCAAAGAAAGGTAGTGTGCCATACCCACTCTGCTAGCTGGTGAGCAGGCGTGACATGCTAAACTGGTTAGTGCTACTCCTGAAAATAAAAATATATCAAACTTATATTATTAATAACTTAAGATAAGTTGAAGGTAATACTGTTATTACACATTATAGTCTTTTTAAACATCGTCAATTTCCAAATAGTAAAATGCCATCAACTCCTTAACAAGTCGATCTTAAAGGTAATACATGATAAACATATTTTTAGCTAATTGGCACAACCTCTTCTAGACACCAGGTGGACAACCCAAAATAGGTTCTATGATCTACTGTTGTTGTCACTCTACTGGATTTGAAAATATTTTTTTAAAAAATAAGAGTGGTGATACAAAAATTACTCAGTGAATGGACTAAAAATAAAGTACAATAAAGTAAAGTGGGAACACTAGCGATTTGCTAAAGTAATTATAAAGATATAAATATAGCTGCCTTGAAAATAATCATTAAACTATTGAAATAACATAGTATAATACATATGCATAAACTAATTTGTTGCTAGCTGAAATAATATAATGTCGTAGCTATACAGTTTCCATAAAAGCTAAGATAAGACTGAGAAATAACATTCATAAAAATGCCACCCCATACACTTATTAAATGTGTAACCAAAAAATTTTGCCAGATTGCTAACATAATGGGCGCATGACAAAGCTAAGTAGCCCATGTGTATATATATTGCTAGTCATATGCATATGCAGAGCCAAACCACCCGGTTGTACGCCCCCAAAGCTATATGCACAACCAAGCGCTGTCCCCAAGATAGTTGCTAGATAATATTGCTGATATATATATAATATGTTGAGATAAAGCACAAGTCATCATAGTGTAATCTAAAGGATACATATCACGAGTGTATAGGTTTGCTTATAAATTAATCATTCGCTTTTATCAAACTGCTAAAGAAACATAATTACTGAATCATAAATTTGATACTAGTATACTACTGAAATATAATCATTTTATAAAAATATTAAACATATCCTTACTTTAAAATTCTTTTGTGATATCAATAATAATTATATGCTATATATTCCCAATTTTTGATATAAAGGCTAAGTAACTTATAAAACCATATTTGCAAGCTGATAGTCGATAAAAGACTATTTATAAGGAAACATCATTTATTAAATCATAAAAATATTTTAATAACTTTACATACATAAATATATATGTACTTAGTTTCAAAACTAATATTATATTCATAAAACCACTCACTTGAGCTTGCTGAAGTAAGAACTACCTATTATGTTCTGACCTATACTCTGCTGCTGGGATTGAACTTGCTCCTAACATTCTAGAAGCAAAAACATAAGAACACAAGCTTAACATCTAAATTCTACTCAAACTAATCAATCTACGGCTAAAAGATATGGTATACGACCTGAAAAATGGTCCTAAACAGCTTCGGTTAAGATTCCGGGGCTCGGAAGGCCCACTGAGGTGCCTCCTCAGTGCTGATGCGCCTCTTCAGTGCACTGAGGTACCTCCTCAGCACTAAGGCACCTCCTCAGTGCTGAGGTGTTGCCTGATCGACTAGAAAGTGGAGAAATAACTCTATTTTGAGCTAAGATCACCAAAAATTAATCCCAAACACCATTCTCAACATTACAAGGGTTTATTTTTGATAAACCAATGCTTAAAACTCAATCAAACTATCAAAATATGCAAATTCAATAAAAAATTCAAAATTTTAAAATTTAAAATAAAAGTAAATTCGTTTACCTCAAATTGCTTGAATTCAATATACACTTGAATTTGAAAATGATTGCCTTAAAGAGTAATTAAAATTATTAAAATGATAAGAAAGTGAGAAAAAGAATTTAATAAAGAATTGAGAAGAAAAAAAGAAAGAAAGAAAGAAAGAAAGAAAGAAATGAAATGGTGATATGAAGAAGAAGAAAATGTGGGGAAGGAGAGGTGCAACAGTAACTCTTTTTTTTCAAAATAAAAATAACTATTTAGACCCCTCTAGAAACTCTTATGACACAATCGACCCCTAAAACTTATTTCTAGTGCTATCAAATCCATAAACCTATCTATAACCCAATTAATTTCTAGGGCAGGATATTACAATTCTCTTCCTCTTAAGAAATTTTGTCCTCGAAATTTGTAATACTATCCTAAAATGTTCTTTATGTTCCTCTATACTTCGAGAATACACTAGTATATCATCTATGAACACAATCATAATACTAGGTCAAATAACACATAAGCATCTCAAAAATAATAAATATTTGACATATCAGTAACAACTTCTAGATATGCTAATGTTTCACCCTGAGTCATTGCATAAACCCTAGCTTGAGTTAAAGGTCAATTTTACTGGGCACTTTATCCTTAGTGAGATGTTACAACAACTGCACTACCTCTACCAACACTAGGGTTAGAATCAGTGGTAACCTGGTTATTCAATAAAAAATTTCTACTAACACTTTGATTTTTAGGAACTGCAGCCCCTCGTTCTGAACCACCAAAATGTACTAATGAAGGACAATCTCTTTTAAAATGCCTAATTTCTCTACACTCAAAATAACTAAATGATCTCTTCTTACATTCTCCTTCATGAAACTTACCACAATTTATGTATTATGGATATGTGAGTCCTCCCTGATTATTTTGTGGTATACCCCTCTAAGATTGCCTCTGGGCACTAACAGAGCTACCAACTTACTGCCTTATAGAACCTTGACTCATTTGAAACTGATTAGCTTGTTTCCCCATGATTATGTACGAACCTTGCCCACTATCACCATAACTAGATCTAGATGCTACCATGTTAACCATTTTGCTGGTTTGCTTATCACTAACATCTTGAGAGGAACTTGAAATAAACTTTTTATTCTTTTGTCCTTGTTCTATCTCTTACTTCCTTGCCTTTTCCAAAGCAAGTGTTTTCTGAACTAGCTCTCAAAAATTATTTCCTTCATACCAAGCTATTCTAGTTCTCATATGAGATTTTAATCCACTCCTAAACCTATCATACTTAATTTCTTCCTAAGGCATAATCTCAGAAACAAAGTGATAGAGATTTTTAAATCTATCTACATGTTCTCTGACTGACTGACTCCCTTGGATCAACTTAAAGAAGACCTCCTACTTGCCTTTCTTATAGCTACCCATCAAATATTCTTTATGGAACTCCATAAGGAATATATTCCATGTCAGCTCTTCACTATAAAGATGGTGAATTCTAGTCAGCCAGTCATCTGCTAATCCCTTTATAAATCCATGTAAATTTTGAACCTTCCTAACCTCTGTTATTCCTAAGATAAGGAAAGTTTTTTCCAATTTCTCCAGCCACTCATCAGCTATTCCTCCATCTATAGATTTCTCAAAATCATATGCACCCAATCTATGGTTATGATCTACTATTACCCAAGGATCATGATACTGCTCTCGAGCAATCATAGCCGCTAAAAAAGCTTGGGTCAAAAAAGCTCCCATTCCAGCATTAGCCTAAAAAGGAGGTACGGGTTGCTTTGGTTGAGGATTAAGTGGAACTAAAGGATGAGCTGGAGCAGCTGAATATGCTCCTGGTGCACCACTAGAGGTGGAATCCACATGTTTCCCTCCACCAATATATATATCATCCACTCTTTCAGGATGATTAGGAGGATTCCTATGAGTTTGTCCAATATCAACACTTCTAGCGATGGGGCCATGATTATTACCATGGCCTCTACTACCTCTAGGTCTTAGCGGTATGATCCATATAAAAAAAACACAACAGCAATAAGGTCTTATACATAGCAATTATATTCCAAAAATAGACATTATGCAAACTGCTAAACCTAGGCTCTGATACTAAACAATTGTCACACCTGCTCTACTGCCTGGTAAGCGGGTGTGACATGCTAAACTGGCTAGTAATACTGCTAGAAATGGAAATATATCAGACTTATATTATTAATAACTTAAGATAAGCTGAAGGTAATACTGTTATTAGACATTATAGTCTTTTTAAACATCATCAATTTCTAAATAGTAAAATGCCATAAACTCCTTAACAAGTCGATCTTAAAGGTAATACATGATAAATATATTTTTAGCTGATTGGCACAACCTCTTTTAAACACCGGGTGGACAACCTAAAATAGGTCTTACGATCTACTACTGCTCTCACTCTGCTGCATCTAAAAATATTTTTTAAAAAAATAAGAGTGGTGAGTACAAAATTACTTAGTGAGTGAACTAAAAATAAAGTACATTAAAGTAAAGTGGGAACAGTAGCGATTTGCTAAAGTAATTATAAAGATATAAAAATAGCTGCCTTGAAAATAATCATTAAACTATTGAAATAACATAGTATAATACATATGCATAAACTGATTTATTGCTAGTTGAAATAATATAATGCCTTAGCTATACAGTTTCCATAAAAAGATGAGATAAGACTGAAAAATAATATTTATAAAAATACTACCCCATACACTCATTAAATGTGTAACTAAATGATTTTGCTAGATTGCTGACACAATTGACACATGATGATGCTAAGCAGCCCATGTATATATATATTACTGGTCATAAGTATACACAGAGCTAAACCACCCGGTTGTACGTTATATATATAACCAAGCGCTGTCCCCAAGACAGTTGCTAGATAATATTACTGATATATATATAATATGCTGAGATAAAAACCAGTCATCATGCTGTAATCTAAAGGATACATATCATGAGTATATAGGTTTGCTTATAATTCAATCATTTGCATTTATCAAACTGCTAAGAAAACATAATTGCTAAATCATAAAGTTGATACAAGTATGCTACTGAAATATAATCATTTTATAAAAATATTAAACATATCCTTACTTTCAATTGCTTTTGCAATATCAATAATAATTATATGCCATATGTTCCTAATTTCTAATATAAAGGCTAAGTAATTTGTAAAACCATATTTGCAAACTCATAGTCGATAAAAGACTATTTGTAAGGAAACATCATTTATTAAATCATGGAAATATTTTAATATCTTTTTATATATAAATATATATGAACTTAGTTTTAAAACTAATTATATATATATATAACCACTCACCTGAGCTTGCTAAAGTAAGAACTACCTATTCGGCTCTGACCTATACTCTACCATTGGGATTGAACTTGCTCTTAATATTC
>CATIWO010020472.1:0-22363 GCA_949673435.1 Macaranga tanarius | reverse complement strand
ATTATATCATTTTGATGTAAAATAGTGTTAATATCAAGTACAATTTTAAATAAATATTATATAATATAATTAATTAAACTTTATTTAACATATTTATTAGTTAGTATTATCATTATTTTTTGTAATGGGTTTTAAAGCAATTTTTTATTTAATTGTTGCTAATAAATATAAATTTAATCAATAATATAAATTTTTGAATTTTTTAACCGTACCGAACCATACGGATCCGTTCCGAAAGAACCGAATCTTTATACCGAACCGTACTGAAAAACTGGTACGGTACAGTATTTCCGTACCGAACTGTACCAAAAAATAGTTGTGGTACTGAAGATTTTATTTTTAAAATCCTCAAAATATGGTACGGTACTGGAGATTTTTTTTTCCGAATTTACCCAAACCATGCTCACCCCTAGTATGAACCACATTTTGCCTCAGAGCTCCAAAAATTCCCAGACTAAGATTTTTCTCTTAAGTAGATCAGACAGATCCTTGGTATTGTCAATTACCTACGAGATTTCATTCCGCACCTGACAAAGAAGACTGCATCTTTAAGAGCTATATTGAAAAAGAATCCACCAACCTAGAGTGAGTAATAGACAGCAGTAGTAAAGTAGCTAGAGAAGGAGACACAGAATCTGCCACCCTTACAAATTCCTTCTACCGATAAAAGAGTCTTACAGATGGATGCTAGTAATAAGTTTTGGGGAGCCATTCTCCCGGAAGAAGATGAATAGAAGAAAAGGAGAATTTATGCTTATGCTAGTGGAAAATTCTCTGACTCAAAATGACACTATCACTCTACCTTCGAGGAGATCCTGGCAATAAAGTATGCCATCAAGAAGTTTGAATTCCATATAATTGGCTATCATTTCAAAGTGGTCATGGATTGCTCTTCATTTCCTAAGATGCTAAAATTCAAAGGAAAGACTCTGCCACATCTTTAACTTCTCTAATGGAAAGAATAGTTCAGCAAGTATGACTTTAAGGTAGAGCACATTAAAGATGATAATAATCTGATACTAGATTTGCTCAGTAGACCAACTATCTCATGTGTCATGGAAAACCCTTTCAGCCTGAAAGTCCTTCCCATGATATATATATTGGAACCTACTTGTTCAAAACAAAAACCTAAGCCATCTGTAACTCCCTTTCTTCTTAAAGGAGTTCCACTAGACATACCTTTAGCCTGTTCAGTAACTCAGCTCACAAAGATAGCCTCTACCCAAATCTTTACCTACCAGTCCAAGTTAATCAGACTTTATAGGCCTAATTATCTCCAAACCCTTAATATCCATCCAGATTATCCTTTTGCAACCATATTCAGTTTTTTTAACCAAAGCCCTGACAACAACTTCCAACGGTCACATGAGCTTCTAGTATTTTTCTGGTATATGTCTCATTTTTATTGGGTAGCTTTTGATCTATAGCCACTCCTTCTAGCTCAGTATCTGAGAAAGCTAGATATGGGAATTTTGACCAATCCACACCTGGTTACATTTCTTAAATGGTTCCAGTCCATTACTGAATAGAGTGCATTTCTTACCAGAGAAGCGGTTACTCAAAATCTGACTCAGCCTCATCAATGTCATTCAATCATTCTCTTCCACAAACTATTTTGGAAGATACAAAATGAATTCAAGATAGTTCCTAGCTTCCAGACGCACTAGACCTACAACTTCTCCATGATTGATCAGTTGTTCACCAACACAAACAATCTATTGCTCTAGAAATGATTACAGAAGAGACTTTTTGAAGTTAATAGAAAGATTCCTATTGAAATCTGGCCCAAAGCTCATGAAGATGCTCAATAGGAAACTTATCCAAAAGCCTATACAGCAGGCCTGCTTGCATATCAAAATTATTGGTTATCAACCCAAGGCCCAGAATCAAGTTCTCAAAGTACTTAGCCAAAAGAAAAGCCCAGTTCATCCAGCCCAAGACTAAGAGACAATCCTACCCCATCTATAATAGATTATGAAGTCTGGTAGGACTCACGTGGATGTCCTCTTACAGGACATTCACAAGGATATTCTCAAATAGATGATGATAACAGTGACAACAATTATGAGCATAACATGTCATGAAGTCATGAGCCTATAAAGAAATAACAAAGCCTACTGAAAAGTGACTTAGTGTCTTAAAGTCAAGATTATGGATATAATATTTGTCTTTATATTTGTATTATTTTCTGAAAGTCTTTGTAAAAGACTTATAAGTCAAAAAGTCTAGTATAAGTCCTTATCATGGACGTAAAAGTCCAAGTTAGGTAGCAAAAGTCTTATTCATGTCAAAAAAGTCTTTATTCTTATAAATGATTGAAAGGCTTTTTCATGTCTATATCTTCCTCCTCCTCCTCTATATAAAGGAGGCTTCTTCAGTTGTAAGGGGCAGACAATCCTTAGTAGTTTACCTTCGATAAATAAAATATGAGTTTGTAAATTTCTCTCTTCTTCTCTAAGAGGTTCTCCTCTGTAGATATCATAATAGTTATATCTCTTCTATCATCGGCAGAGAGTATGCTCTGTGCTTGCCTCACAAGAGGATCTTGTACATAAAAAATCTAATGATAAGAAAATGATATTGTTTAACCAACTTCATTGAGATCATGTATATGGGCATATCCCTCTGTGGTAACTTGTAGAGTTCATGAGCATAAAAGGCAAGCAGTGACTGTAAACCAAGGAGAGAGGAGTACGGTCTGGCTATAACTTGCTCATGAGCTAAGTCTGTTACTATAGAGAGTCTATCTTAATCATCTATAACCTGGCGATGTGCTCATATGCCTAGTCTTGGTGGAGCTCTAGCAAAATGGAGAAGAACCGATCTTCGAACCGAAATTTTTAATTTTTAAACTGGCTCGAACCAAGAAGTTGGAACAATTCTGGAGCCTTAATTTTTAAATCTCCGATAGTATGGAGTAATTCCGGAGAATTGCATTCTTTGAACTAAATCGGACCGTGCTCACCCCTAACCACAGTACTGTGCGGGCTTGATACCTATTAAAAAAATATAATTTTGGGCCTTTTATGGGTTTTAGTCGGAGATGGAGTTTCCACCCGATGAAATCCGGAACATACTGTACAATAACTGGATCCCACAGAGAGAGTCCAGTAGCCCAGAGAGGGAGCCCAGTAGCCATTATCAAAGACTAGGTTCGGAAACTAGGTATTGATGGCTATTCGACCTTGAGATCGGTCTCCGTTTATATTTTGTGTTGTATTATTTTTAATTATTTAATTATTTTTTTAATTACATGCAAGATATTACCTCCAAATATGTTTCATTTTTTTTATAATTTAGGCCATCCTTTTAATTAGTCCAATGAACATGCAATTATATATGATTCACAATAACCATCACATTCATAATCATATTCATCCACAATTAACAATAAATAAAATAACAGAGATAAATAAATAAAACACACATGCAAAGAAAGGAGTGATAAGAAATGAATACAACCCTTTTTTCACATATAATAAAAAAAAAAAAAACTAAAATTAAAACTAAAGTATAGTAACCCGTAGGGCTATCAAGTATATACGACTGCGAAAAAATTCTTGATCAGTTTGTTCAAAAAGTAAAATACCTACAAAAAATAAAAAGTCAGTGCACGATAAAATAATCAATAACTAAATTCTAGTTAGGTTGAATATTAATTAATTACAAAATAATGAAGCTAAATCTAAAATTAATTAAAATATTTTACAATATCAAATAACTATTAATTAATTATAGAACAAATAATTATTTAATTCATATATCTCTAGTTAATCTAATCACTATTAATTAATAATTAAATAACAAAGCAAAAATAAATAAAAATATTATACAAAAAGTAAGAAAGCCAAAAATAGAAATTAATAACCAAAAATTAAAAAATAAATAACATAGAAATGAACAAAATAAAAATAAAAGAATTGAGTGCAACAGTGCCAACAGACACCGTTGCCAAAGAAATAAAAAAACAGGGCAGCAGTGCTTATTAGCATTATTGTCCAAAAAAAAAAAAAGAAGGAGGCTAGAAAAAAAAATTTCAGAGAAGAGAGGTCTTGTAGGAGAACAATTGGCTATTAGTGGGAATTCTCAAAAAAAAAATAAATAAAATTTTTTTAATTAATACCATTACTTGAATAGAACTCTTTTATCGTCATTTTGTACAGATAATCTGAGAAATACTTATATTTTTTATATTATTTTATTTTTATTTATTGTCAATTTATATATTTTTTTAATCTTATTCGTTTAATTAATAAAAAAATAAAAAATTAATTTATTGAAGACACTTGCTCCAAGCAGGCATGTGCAGTGAGACTTATCTTTTGATCTTTTAGCTCCTGCTTATGCAGAATGAGCGACACTTGAGGTTGAGAGTGCAGTTTTGAAACTTGCTCTCTTGCGCTCTTCCCCGTCTGTGGCAATCGACCAAAAAAAAAAAAATCTTGCAGGTACTCTTGTAGTTGTATAGCTTAAGGCTCGTGGCCACGGCTTTGTTCTATAATTTTCAGTTTCAGTTTCTAATACTTTGATTATATGTGAGAAGAAATGGTAAGGAACCAAATTTATCAAACATTTTCAGGTTATAATTATTTTTACTTAACAGTATATATATATATATAGTCTTATGATTTGATTATAAGCTTACTTTATCATCGATGTTGATAAAAAAAAAAGCTTTCAACTTATGTAAACATGAAGTTAAAGGTGATCTTATCGATAATTTTAATGTCTCTAGCCCTCTTTCTGTCTTAAATGATCCTTGTCAGAATTACATATATTTTTCATCGATATGGACCAAAAATAATTATCAATTTATATAAATATATAGCCCAATGAAGCTTAGCCTGATGGTAAAGCTGAGGTCTTGGGACCATTAGGTCCCAAGTTCTCTAAGGGGAGCTTTTGCTCTCCTTAGGGGTGTGTATATATATATATATATATATATATATTTGTAATAATAAGTAATAAATATGAGAATATCATGTCCCCATACTCACGGATCTAAGTCCAAAGAAAGACTCTATATCTACATATGAAATCAATGATCAATAAGGATAAAAAGATCTAATTGGTAATGAATTATAACTCATATGATACTAATCCGAATAGGACTAGGTATGTCCCTCTTATACCTATATAGGCTCATATTTCTTATTATGAAATATCTTGAATAATTCTCTCTAACTTAAGTATCGGAGAGCCTACAAATCAAAGATTCTAGGTTCATCTAGTTTTCTTTGTGCTTATAGGTACAATAGAGGAGTTCACATTCATCAATTGGCGCCGTCTGTAGGGAGCATCCTATTTTCCAGATCACACTCATCAAAATTTCTTGCGTTGATATATATATATATATATATATATTTGTAATCATAAGTGATAAATATGAGAATATCATGTCCCCATACCCACGGATCTAAGTCCAAAAAGGACTCTATATCTACATACGAAATCAATGATCAATAAGGATAAAGAGACCTAATTGATAATGAATTAGGACTCACATGATACTAATACGAATAGGACTAGATATGTCCCTCTTATGCCTATATATAGGCTCATATTTCTTATTATGAAACATCTTGAATAATTCTCTCTAACTTAAGTATCGTAGAGCCTACAGATCAAATATTCTAGTTTCATCTAGTTTTATTTGTGCTTGTAGGTATAAGAGAGGAGTTCACATTCATCAATTGGCGCTGTCTGTAGGGAGCATCCTATTTTCCAGATCACACTCATCAAAATTTCTTGCGTTGATTCATGGCAAACACCTCGGATCCTCCACTTGATCAAAGTGGAACATCTACTAGTACATTGGTTGTCACTCAAGCAATTCCAACTTTCTAAGGTGATTATTCACAATCTCTTAGATCAGAATCATTACAATTGACTACAACTACTCAACCAGGAATAACCTGTGGAATATCTCCACCATATTATGCTCATTTCCAGCATATGCCCAGACCTGTTCCAACTATTCTTTTTCTAAATCCACTAGAATATTCAACTCCACCTAATGTGGCTGGAACAAGTCAGACTCCCATTCCGTTGAATTTACCACCATTATATAGAGAATAAATAATTGAAGGCCTCAACACTCAGCTTTAGTTCGTGCAACAACAATTATTGTACTTCACTCAAGGAGTACATGCTGACATGCCTGTTACAGGAATATCTACTTCTGCATTTATTCCAGCTATAGGAGCAACCATCATGGCTCCACAAGATGATCGATTGCCACTTCGTAATAAACGAGAAGAATTATGGGAAAATAGACATAGAAGACAGGAATCCAATTCAGAGCAGGAATCAGAATCCAATTTCCTAATAAGGGGTATATCTGACTTCAATCGTCAGTTATGAAAAGCAATACATAAGGTTCGCACTGGACTTGATAAAATAGAGGAGTATATATTAGATAGGAGCACTCCATTCGTTCATAGCATAATGACAACCTTGATACCTTCAAAGTTTAAGGTTCCGCCTCTAGATTAATATGATGAAATGGGTGATCCTGTAGCTCATGTCTCTATGTTCTGCATGAAGATGATGTTGCAGAACGTTAATGATGCGATTATGTACCGAGTATTCCCCATAAATCTTACAAACACCGCTCAGAGATGGTTTCATAGACCGCCAAAAAATTTTATAGCTACTTTTGAAGAATTGATAGAATAATTCAGGATTCAGTTCAAAACCAACATCCCGCCAAAAAAGAGTATTAATGACTTACGACTCTATAAGCAAGACGACAACGGGATACTTCGAAGTTATCTTGACAGATTTAACCAAATTGCTATGTAAATAGAGCACTTAAGTAACGAAGTAGCCATCGATGCTTTGAAGTACGAAACCAAGATGGGGAAGCTCAGAGATAAAATAACAACAAAGAAGCCCCAAACTTTTTCGGAAGCAATGGTTATTATAACCAAGTTGATTGACTTGGATGAAGACAGAAGATATATGCGGAAAAAAGATAGCAATGAAAGGGGACCAAGAAGGAAAGATGAGAAAAAGGAATCAAAAAAGGAATACGGTTCCAACAGACAGAGGAATGACGATAGGAGATATGCTCCTCTTAATTATCCTAGATCAGAAATCCTGATGTAGATTAAGCAAAATAGTATAGACATACCCTCTCCACGGAGACCAAATCCGCTATATAATGGAACGAGAGATAAAAATTGATATTGCAGATACCATCAAGATCATGGTCATGATACAGACGAATGTCATATTCTCAAGATTGAGATAGAATGACTGGTCAAAGTAGACTCTTTGAAAAAATTCATCGAAGATTTTCTAAAATGAACTAGGAGTTCGGACACTCGGTCCGAATATTAAGAGAATTCAAAAAAGACTCGCAAAGATGTATCTGGAGTCATAAACATGATTATAGGTGGTGAGTCCTCATTAAGAGGAAGGAAAAGGCCACAAAGAGAGGTGTACATAACACGAACCAGTTCGTCTACACCAACGGTCATAATCACCCCAGAGGATGGACTGCATGTCAAGCAACCTCATAATGACGTACAGTCATCAACACCCACATAAAAAATTACTTAGTAAAGAGGATGCTTATAGATGATGGAAGTGCGGTTAACGTCTTTACGTGGAAAGCCTTCAGAGCAATGGGAGGCTCATCCGTAGAACTAAAACCCATTACGAATCTGATAACTAGCTTTTGTAGAGGAACCGTCCAACCAATGGGAAGTGTTAAATTAGATATAGAATTGGTAGATCGAGACTCCCAAGAGCATCTTACAATAAAATCCTTGTTCAACATTATTGATACGAGATTAGCCTATAACGGAGTCATCAGAAGACCAATCTTATGGGAAAACTAATGCAGTAATGAGTATCAGGTACTTAATAATGAAAATTCCTATTCCAGGAAAAATCATTACGATCAAGGGAGATCAAAAAATTGCTAAACAATATTATCAGCTAGCCACCAAAGATGAATTAGAAGCCTTTCCAATTGAATTCAATATAAAAATTGAAAAATAAGGAATAAAGCCAGAACCGATAGAAGAGTTGAAAGAAATAAAGCTTACGAATGAAAAAATTATAAAAATCGGTAGGGAAATACCTGAACAGGTAAAAGAGAAGATAGAACTAGTGTTACAAACTCACTCAGGTACTTTTGCCATACAAGCATCAGAAATAGTAGGGATTGACTCAACGGTAGTGGTTCATAGCCTAAACATTGATCCTTCTATTAAACCAATAATACAGAAGAAGTGAAACTTCGCAATAGAAAGGCAAAAGATCATAGCATCTAAAACCGCAAAGCTCCTAGAGGCAGGTTTTATACGAGAGGTAGCCCATCCTGAATGGCTAGCAAATGTTGTACTCATCTGAAAATCAAATGAGAAGTATAGGATGTGTGTAGACTACAGAGATCTAAATAAAGCATGCCCTAAGGATAGTTATCCCTTACTAACCATTGACTAATTGGTTGATTTAACTGCATGTTATGGAATGTATAGCTTCGTAGATGCTACCCAAGGATATCATTAGATTCCTATGAAGTAAGAGGATTAAGAAAAAACATCATTCATAACTCATCAAGGGTTATATTGTTATAACGTAATGCCCTTCGGACTAAAAACTACAAGAGCAACATACCAAAGGTTCATGAACTTCATCTTCAAGGAGGACATTGGCAAAACTATTGAAGTATATGTGGACGACCTAATCGTTAAAAGTCAAACAGATGAGGACCATTCCATAGATTTAGAATGGGTCCTGGAAAAGCTAGACAAATATAAGGTCAAATTCAACCTCGACAAATATGTCTTTGGGGTAAAAATGGGAAAATTCCTTAGTTTTATGATCTCACAAAGAGGAATCGAAGCCAATCCGGAAAAGATGGTAGCAATCATCAATATGAAGCCTCCAACAACACTAAATGAATTACAAAAATTAAATGGATGAATCACCGCATTAGGAAGATTCATGTCCTGTTCAGTAAGAAAATACCTTCCCTTCTTTCGGGCAATGAAGAATGTCAAGAAATTTGAATAGAATGCTGACTGTGAAAAGGCATTTGAAGATATCAAAAAGTTCTTAACATCTCCACCTCTACTGAGTAGACCAACAATAGGGGAAACATTATACCTTTATCTCTCAGTGGAAAATGAATCCCTAGCATCAGTACTGATCCGAGAAGATAGAGGAGAGCAAAACTCCATTTACTATATAAGTAAGGTCCTCAGAGGATCAGAAATCTGCTATCCAAAGATGGATAAACTAGCATTGGCTCTAATGCACATAGCAAGGAAGCTTCACCACTATTTTCAAGCTCATAGGATAGTGGTACGAATAAATCAACCACTAAGGAAGATCTTACAAAGACCGAAGACATCTAGAAGACTCGTCCAATGGTCAGTACAACTGGGCAAACATGACATATCATACGAACCCCGAACAATAATAAAAGTACAAGTGTTGTCTAATTTTATATAAGAAATAATTAAAATTATGGGGTTCAGCAACGAAAAGACCCTGTGGAGAATGTATATTGATGGGGCATTGGGGAGACATAGATCGGGCGTAGGAATAATACTGATAGGTCCCAAAAAAATAAAAATTGAGTATACTGCCAGAATAGCATATGTTGCCACAAATAATGCTGCAGAATATGAAACCCTAATCATGGGATTAAAGTTGGCAAACGAAGTGCGAGCAGAAAGTCTCCAAATACTCTACGATTCTCAACTTGTAGTAAATCAGCTTAAAGGAACAAATGAAACAAAAGATCCAAATATGATCAAATATTCAAACAAAGCTCATTCACTCCTATGCAGGATTGAAGAAAATGGCACACAATGGACCTTAGTCTAAATTCCAAGAGCCAAGAATAAAGCTGATATCATAGCCAAGTCCGCAGCAGAAAATGGACCTATGTTCTAGAACCTCTTCCTCAAAGAAGAAATCGTTAAGCCCTCAACAAAGGAGAATAAAATCCTAACCACTTGTGAAATAGCTGAGTAGATTAAACCTATCACCGAATACCTAGAAACAAGAAAGTAACCTGACGATAGGAATCAGGCAAAGAAAATTCAGATAAAAGCTGCTCAATATTCATTCCAGAATAGAAATCTATACCGAAGATCATTTAGCCATCCATGGAGCAAGTGGGTTTCAGCTGAAGAAGGAAATTACATCCTCAGAGAAATACATGAAGGTATATATAGAGCTTATGAAGCTCAGGCCACATTAGTTAACAAAGCCCTACTACAAGGCTACTATTGGCCCATAATGTCACAAGATGCACAAAAGTTAATATAAAGATGTGACAACTGTCAAAGATACTCGCTGCTAGTACATACATCGGCCCAGGTACAAAACCTCATTGAAAGCCTACGGCCTTTCACCATTTGGGGAATGGACATTCTCGGACCTTTCCCAATAGCTCTGAGATAGAAAAAATTCATTATTGTTGCAATCAATCACTTCACAAAATGGATAGAAATCAAAGCAGTCTCGATGATAACTGAATCAAGGATCCGTAGCTTATTCTGGAAAGAAATAATATACAAATTCGGAATCCCACATACACTCATTACAGATAATGGGAAATAGTTTGACAATTCTAAGTTCAAGCAATTCTGTTCTGAACTTCAAATAAAGCTACGATTCACTTCTGTAGCTCATCCCCAGACTAACGGGCAAACAGAGGTAACCAATCAGACTATATTACAGGGCATCAAAAAGTGCATTGATGACAAAAAAGAAGATTGGGAAGACGAACTATATAATGTCATATGGGCATATCGTACTACTCCAAGGAGTGGAATGGGATATTCGCCCTTTCGATTAGCTTACGGGATGGATGCAGTAATCCCAGTCGAGATAGAGTCTCCCTTGTATAGGGTCTGTAAAGGCCTAAATGAAACAGAAAATAAAAACGATTACAGAATATCCCTAAATATACTCAAAGAAAGAAGAGAATAGGCTGCAGTTATAGCTGAAGCTAGACGATAACAAGTCACTCGCTATTACAATAAAAGGGTCCGATCAAGGACTTTTAAGGTAGGAGACTTAGTCCTACGAAAAGCATAAATAGGAAAAGGAAATGCAGGAACTAGAAAGTTAGAACTCAATTGGGAAGGACCATACCAAGTCGTCGAAGCAACCGATAAAGGGGCATACAGACTTGGAGACTCGAAGGAAAATACCATCCCAAGATATTAGAATATGGAAAGCTTACGGAAATACTACCAGTAATTATCCATTAAATTAATAAAATTCGACAGATCTATAATCATTTTTTAATAAAATAATAAAATTTTGATTGCTGGAAATAAATAATGAAAGACGAGTCCATACACTCGCAAACAAATTGAGTAACAATACTCGTACAAACAACGAAAGACGAATTCATACACTTACATACAAATTAAAAAACAACACTCATACAAACATCGAAAGACGAGTCCATACACTCACAAATAAATCGAGTAACAATACTCGTACAAACAACGAAAGATGAGTCCATACACTCACAAACAAATTGAGTAATAACACGTACAAATAATGAAAGATGAGTCCATACACTTACAAATAAATCGAGTAACAACACTCGTACAAACAACATAAAACGAGTCTATACACTCGCAAACAAATCGAGTAATGCCACTCGAATAAATAAATACTCGTAAACAAATCGAGTAATGATACTCGAATAAATAAAAAAATGAGTCAATACACCGCGTTATGACAAGAGCATACGCTCACAAATAAAAGTTCTAATATTCGAACGAATAGATTAAGAGTCCTTAAAACACCTACGATCAGAAAGTGAGTATAAATATTTTTAAACACTAGGACTAATACTCGACAACAAAGATGAGTATTTGACACTCGATAAAACTAAAGGAGTATAGATATTTGAAAGAAGTACACAAGATAATAAGCTGAACATCTTTCATTGATAAAGTTAAAAGTACAAAATTGCCCTCAAGGGCATACATCAAAATATTAGAATTCTAAACTAATTAGGTTGAGAAGAAACTCGATCTCCACTTCTATCAATAGTAGAACCCTCAACAATTGTCAGAGTAGTCGGATTCACTACTTTAATATTGACAGAAGAAGGACTCTCTTGAGGATTCACCGAGGCCTTTTCCCTTTTCCTCTGAATAACTTCACTTAAATCTTTTAAGGAAAGTTGCTGAATAGAAGTAAAATCAAAATCAGCATGCTGAACTGAGATAAGTCATTGGCATTTCAACTTTACAGCATGCACAGAGTTAGTCGTAAGACTTTGAACCCCTTCTTTTCACTCAAGCGAGCTTCCTTCAACTTACGAATCTCTTTATCTCGAGTGGCCAACAATTTATTCTGCTTATTGAAGATAACTGAAAAATGGAACTTCAAAGTTCCACGTTCTCTTTCTTTTCTTGCTCAAGGCTTAATAGGGCACTATCCCTCTCAGCTCAAGCAGTAACAAAAATTTCCATCGCACATTTGATCTCATCCTTGTGCTCGATTTTTAACTCATTCATCTTTTAATTATTAAGACCACGTTCAGACTTATGGATGTAACAGATGTCATCCAATTCAAGAATCCCTTGAGCAGCCTATAGACAGAGTCTAAATTAAAAAAAAAGGGTGGGGGAAAGGACCATGAATATATACCTTAAATAAACTCAGATATATCTGACTCTTTATGTCATTCTTATTATGACATTTCCATTTCGCCATATCTTTTTTAAGCCTGAGGCACTCAGATAAATGACCACAAATGGCAGGATTCATAATGATCGAATTCTTAAACCGAGCCACAACCCATGAAATGGGGTTCGGATAACCTGCTAAGCGAGGACGCTTGAAAAGAATAGCCGATTCCTCACCAGCTGGCTCGTAGGTATCTTTCGAGCCCCGAGGATGTTTCCCCTTCCGCTTATCAACTTGAACAACTTTAGCATCAGCTAGGGGAGACATTCGAATGCTATAATCTTCAACACTCAGAGGATGAATTTTTGGGTTTTTTAGAATGGAGGAGGAAACAGGATCCTCATCTACACATTCGTTAATACTATCCATGAATTCATCTAACAGATCAGCCATCTACAAATCAAAAATAAGAGTTAGAAAATACCTTATGATGCGGAAATATGACCTAAAAGGTCATAAAGACTAGCGTCCATCGGATGTTTATGCCTATATATGAACTTCTCCATATACACAAGAGTAGAAGGTGCAATTGACAAACACCGAAAGTGAAGTTCGGTAAGAAAATCGAGATCACTCTCGGATAAATTTAAAGTCCTTTTTACAACATGGGCTTCGATTGCTCATACAACAGGGATTTAGAGGAAGTCAGTCTCATATTCGATAATGAAGAATTGACTTCTCCATGATCGATCCACATCAGCAAGCTTCTGGAACAAACCATAGCCAGGAATAGAAGATATAAGATACATAAGGTCACCTTTCTTTTTTATTAAAGAAAACATATATCGATGCATCAACACTAAAGGTTCATGACCTTGCGAATGAACTAATTCACAGAAGGTGGTTAAAAACCTATATACGTTTAGATGTAATTGCCCAGGTACTATTCCATGGGTACGAAAGAATTCTTTTATGAATGGATCAAGTGGAAAATGAAGACCTCCTTCTAATTGCTCCTCATAAATTACTAATCTATTCCGTTTATTTTTTTTATTTGGATTGGAATGAGCTCTAAGATACGAAGCAACGATAAAAATTTTAAGCTCTTTATAAATATTATACTTACTTCTAAAGGTGCGGATAATTCCCTTGGAAAGGGTAAGAGCGAATTCCGATGGATCTAGGGGAAGCCTAGGAGCCATATTAAAGAAGATGACAACAATAAATGAAAATAAAGATCAAAATGACAAAGAAAAAAGGAAAGAAATGACCTTTGACGCTGCGAGGATAAGAACTCAAGCTTTTAACCGCTTGGAGGATCTAGAGAGAAGGCAGAGCTTTAGAAAGAGAAGTTTTAGAGAGATAATGTGAAAAATAAAAATGACCCCAGGAATGTAAAAGAGAGGAATAAATTTACCATCCCTCACTTACCCTTGGTGATTGATATTCCAGTATTTCACCTATAGAAGGGTATTTAAGGAATGTAAAAGATGAAACAATGCCTCGGAAATCGAGGAGACTCGAACAGTTATATTAACACGTGGAAGTTTCATTTATTAAAAAGATAAAAATGAACCTCTTGAGGTTAAAACTTACGAATCTTTCAAGGTTCTAAATAAACGAATCTCATAAGGTCAAAACATACGAAACTCTCCAGGTTCATAACATACGAACCTTTCAAGGTTCAAAACAAATGAACCTCATAAGGTCAAAACATACGAACCTCTCTAGGTTCACAACATATGAGCCTTTCAAGGTTCAAAATAAACAAATCTCATAAGATCAAAATATACGAACCTCTCCAGGTTCATAACATATGAACCTTTCTAGGTTCACGACATACGAACCTTTTCAGGTTCGTGATATACGAAGCTCTCCAGGTTCACAACATACGAACCTTTCAAGGTTCGTGATATATGAACTTCTTAAGGTTCAACATCTTGCGAACCTCTTAAGGTTCAAATCTCTGATGCTTCTAAATAAGCGACCTTCTCAACGAAGGGCCTTCACTTGCAATTTGTAGAATAAAACGAATTACGACTTTTAAAATACTAGGTGTTACTACTTTTGTTAATCGATAGCTTTTTTGAACATAAATATTCGATACCATTGGAGGGACTTTTGGTAAATATGAGAATATCATGTCCCCATACCCACAGATCCAAGTCTAAAGAGGACTTTGTCTGTATACGAAATAAATGATCAATAAGGATAAAGAGACCTAATTGGTAATGAATTAGGACTCACATGATACTAATCCGAATAGGACTAGGTATGTCCCTCTTATGCCTATATATAGGCTCATATTTCTCATTATGAAACATCTTGAATAATTCTCTATAACTTAAGCATCGGAGAGCCTACGGATCAAAGATCCTAGGTTCATCTAGTTTTCTTTGTGCTTGTAGGTATAAGAGAGGAGTTCACATTCACCAATAAGTTTATAGTAATAGTTTGTTATATTAATAGCTTTGTAATAGCTTGCTATATTTGTAATAGTTAGTTTATAATAGTTTGTGACAATTATAGTATCAGTGCTGATATCTACTAACATTGTTGTAAGTTCAATAATGTATAAGTTTCATATGTACCCGACCAAAAAAATTTATGTAAATATATATGATGTTACATAATTGGAAGTTTATAATTAAATATGCTTTATATTAACCAAATGAAATTTGATGTCTTTGGCCGGCAATAAAGTAAACAACTCTTTTACATGCATTAAATGATCTATATAGAGCTATTTCTATTGCTTAATTAGTTAACTTCAAAGTATTGGTTGAGTGATTCCACGAAATGTTAGAATATCATAATTAAGGATTATAATTTCTGAATAAAAATTAATCAAGTTGTAATATGGGTAAGTGAGAAAGTGATTAAATAATAATTTCATTTCAAGAACATTTGAAATGCATGATTTGAATACCATTGTCGTTAATTTGTAAAATTAATTCTACAGATGGGATGTATTTAGACTATTGTTCTTCCATCTAAAGTCTAGAAGAAAGTGGAGGTGGTGCTACACCTAGTGCATAGAATCAGTTAAAAAAAATCATAATAATGCATATAAAATAGAAAAGATTTAATTGCAATTCATGCACAGTTCATACGCAATAATTTATAAACCTATGGTGCTATTTAACTCTCATGCATAGTGCTCTAGATCCTGAAGCAATGGCACCACCGTGAACTTTCATAAGTACAGCATTTTACTATAGATAACTGTGGCCACTGTTATTAAAATCAGCCTTGTGTCTTCACATCCCTTGGCAGAAGTTTCACTGGAAAGCCTAAGGCTGGAAAAGGTGTAGGGTCATGAGTTACAGGTTCATCAGGTATCATATCTGTCCATTGATATTTTGTTATCAAATGATGGATTAAGAGTAGTGATTCAATCCTTGTAAAGTCTGCTCCAGGATAGATCCTTGGCCCTGCTCCAAATGGCACGTATGTGAATCGAGGGAAAGTTTTCGATGAAGCACCGAATCTTGATGGATCAATCTTTTCTGGATCTTCAAAATTGTGTTTGTCCATATGCGTGCCAGTAGTCACCCACAGAAGCTATATTTCAAAGAACCAATTAAAAAGATTTAAATATATACAAAAATTGTTGAACTAGGTACTAGTGGATTAATTTATATGCACCTTCCATCCTTTTGGTTTGCAAAATCCATCAAAGCTAATGTCTCTGGTTGTTAGTCTAAAGTTGCCAAAAGTTGGAGGGTTAATTCTCTTAATCTCCTGGGCCACATTCCATGTGTACTTCATCATTTTTATTTCACTCCAATTGAGCTTCCTACTGCTAACTCTTTTAGCCTTCACAATATCCATTTGCTCTATATGTATCATATAATTAACATCAAAGCACGTGTCAAGAAGTGTGTGTATATATATCAGGAAAATAAAAAATTTCAGTAGCTAATAATAGTACAAAATTTTATAGTAAAGATTAGCGTTAAAGTCTTCAAAAATTACTCAAATGTCCCTTGTATTATGGGGCCAAAAAAATAGGGGGACAAGACAGTAAATTTTTTAAAAAATTGTCATATAGTATTCGCATACCATTACATGTATCATTTTCCTTAATTTAATGCAAAGGATTGACTTTGTGATATAAAATCTCACTAAATTTTTGTGTGATGACGTTTTATAATAAGAGGTTGTGTTCGAATCATCACCAGATTAAATTCTCTTGTGTCAATGCATTCACAAAGCATTTACAAAAATTAGTTTCTTATTTAATATGGTGTAAGGAGATCTCGTAGTACTTAAATTTTTTTCGTTACCTTGAAGCACTTTGTTATGTACATCAGCATCCTTTGAAAGGTGCTTTAAGACTGAGGTGGTAAGACTTACTATAGTTTCATGGCTAGCCAAGAGAAGACCCACGAACATATTAAGAATAAATTCATTTTGCAAAGGCTCACTGTTTTCATCTCTTAGATTAAGAAGTCTTGAGATAGTGTTTTTTTGGGAATCTATAATTGTGCCTTCTTCCATTTTCCTTTTCATGATATCAATAACTTGTGAGAGTCTTTTACAAATCATGGCTTTAGCTTGCAGAGCTCTGTACAACACAGTCCCTGGAAAGTTCACAGGAATTGCCAGTATCCCTTTCTTCATCATTATAATATCTTCCAAGAGCATGTCTATTTCTTTATCGTCTAATATTCCAAAAAATGTATTGCACGCCACACTGAATGATATCTTCTTCATCAACTTCACAATCTGCACAGAATCCTTGCCACCAAGTTCCTGAAACCATTTAATCAATCCATTTAATTCCTGAAATATAAGCAAATGCACACAAGGGGAGAACTAGTATATGTACATGGGGATTTGACTAGAACCTTGAGGAGATATTCTTGGACAAGTGAATCCATTTGGCTGACTAAATTCCCGATGGTTGCAAGATTTAAGGATGCTACTATTGCACCCCTGATAAGCTTATGCAGGGATCCTGAGAGCTCAAAGATGTTATTTTTTCCAAGAATTCTTGCAACAGCCTTTGGTGGCTGTCAAAAAAATCCTTTGTCACCTCCACTGAAGACAAATCAATTGCCAGCTTGGCCAGTCATGACCACAACTTTATAGCCGAAGAGGGAGGTCTTGAATGTGGGTCCGTACGTTTAGACACGTTTCTGTATCCATTCAGTGGTCTTACCTTGCTTATGAGTTCTTGCATAGCTGATGGATTCTTCGAATAGAGGGAACCCAAATGAACCTGGAGGAAGCTCTTTGCCTTGAAACTCTAAAGCTTTAAGTTGATAGTAGTAGTGTGCAACAACAGAAGCAATGATCAAAACTATGATCAATATTGATCCAAAAGATGAGTCTTGAATCGCAGGTGGTAGGTCCATTTTTTTCTAGTTTAATTAATTTCTCCAAGAAAGTGTACTTTCTAATAAGTGGTTATGTATTTGATGTTTTAGATAAAGATTGGTGAACTTTGTCCCTACCAGAGATACTTTTATCAAAATGCCCTTAATTTTTTATAATTATAAATAAATAAATAAATTATAATATATAGATTCATAAATCATAATACGACGGGTTCACCTATTTTCATTATACATTTTAGATTTTATCAATTTAATTAATTGATTAATTAAAATAACTATTTTTAAATTATTATATAATTTTTTATATTATAAAATTAGTAAGGATAAAAAGGTAAATTGGACAAAAAAAAATATCCTATATGCCGATAGACATCGCTATCAGCGACATCTATCAACATCCTTGATGAAATGGGAGAAAATACCAAAGATTGTAAAATATTTTCAATATTTATTTTTGGGTAATTTACTAACACCCTCTGAAGTTTATTTTAATTCACTAGTTCGTCCCTATATTTTCAAAAGTCAACTAAATACCCCTCAGGTTTGATTTTATTAACTATTTCCTTCTTGCGCTAACTAAAAATCCCCTCAGATTTATAATAAAATATCAAACCTAAGGGAGTATTTAGTTAGCGGAATGGGGAAATAGTTAATAAAATCAAACCTGATGAGGTTATTAGTTGACTTTAAAAAATACAAAGATGAACCAGTGAGTTTGGCCAAATATCAGGGGTATTAATAAATTACCTTTTATTTTTAGATAACAACATTAGTCTAATCTTGAAAATATTTCGCAAAAAAATTAATTATGTTTTGTTTCATCTCCTCGAAGTAATTATAGTGGTGTGTTCATATATATAATAATTGTCAACATAAAATATGATTTATAATTCACAAGTCTCTTAAGTACAACTATGGAAAAATAAGTGTTAATATAGATTCATCTAACTCAATTTGAATTAATCAAAATTCTTATCATTACCGGATATCGATATAAAAAAAAAATTATATAAAAAAATCTTAATTGCTATTGTTTTGCTATTATTTATTGAAACGGTCACATAAAATAATTACCCTAATTACACAGGTTTAACTGCATCTAATGCATGATCAAATACTAGTTGCATTGGATTGAAATAATCTATGAGATTGCAGAATTTCCAATAGCACTTTTATCACATCAATAAATTTAAATTTAGTTAGAACTATTAAGTATGATGCACACAACTCGCATTTAATCAATGTTTCTCATATTTTGAATAAGTATTCAATTTAGAAACTTCAAAAAATATTGTCAAGCTTACATAAACTTAGGCAGCCCACTTTAATGGCTAATTTTTAAGACGCTGTCAATTGGTAAAAGAGTGTTGAGTTAAGTAGTACTATTCTAATTCAATATACAATACATAATAATAAAAAAATAATAAATTTAAGCACTAGTTAGAAAATTACAATTTAATGATAGATTTTTACGACAAAATATTTCTATTGCATTTCACCTTAAATAATTGATTTTAAGAAAAATTATTTATGAAAGGTCGTTAATTTTAACATTCTAATGATGTCAATTTATAGCAACTTATAGGTTGAATTCAACTTCTTCTGATGTAAAATTTTCTTAGCACAATTAACTATAATAGAACCCACGTTTAGCTGCGAAGCTGCCATTTTACTCTTCCATGCTCCATAAAGGCATAAACAAACTCTACTTGTCAAATTTCAATATTATTGCTAAAACAATAGTAACAACTAAATTTAACAGTAATAGGGAAAGCTACATTGGAAATCGTGGAGGGCCACGTGTACAAGTAAAAGGGAAGGGGGTCTTGGCTTTCGTGATTTGCAAAGCTTCAATCTGGCTCTGCTAGCCAAACAAGGATGGCGGATTCTTAATCAACCTTTTTCATTTATGGCCAGGATACTTAAAGGGAAATACTTTCCCCATGGAACTTTTCTCGAAGCTGAGATCAAAGGTAACCCCTCCTAGGCCTGGCGCAGTTTAATGGAAGGACGTCATGTTTTGGTGAGAGGGCTTCGGTGGCAAATCCGAAATGGTAAATCTGTCAACTGCAAAGAAGACCCATGGATGCCTACCTCTTTCCCCTTCAAGCCATGGCTCAAATAAGGCACCTGGAACCCTGTTGTTTCGGTAAGCCACATGTTAAATGACTCTGAAATGGCTTGGAATCAAAGCTTGGTTACAAATATGTTCGAGGATGATGATGCTCAGGCAATTCTAAACATACCCATTAGCAAAATGAATTTGCCTGACAGATTGATATGGCACTACTCTCGGACTGGGCAATATCTAGTCAGATCAGGTTACCACTTGGCTATGGATTTGCTTAACCATTTTCGACCTGACTGATCTTCTAGAACCACCTCACTTTCTTAAAACCTTTGGAAGGAGCTATGGAAACTCCAGCTGCCCAGCAAATTGCATATATTCTTATGGAGAACCTTATCCTCAGCTCTGCCTATTTCAGTTAACCTGGCACAATGAATTCCTAGTGTTTGCCCAAATTGTACACGATGTGGAGAGCTTGAGACCGAACTTCATGTCTTCTTTAATTGTGATTATGTCCAACGAGTTTGGTTCCTTACCCCCCTTCACCTTAGATCATCAAGGTTGGAAGGTAACTCAATACAGGAAAAGTGGAACAATCTTAGAATCCAGTTACAGTCATCTCAGGCAGAAGTTTTATTTTCCCAGTCTGTTTTCACAATGTGGATGTTATGGAAAGCAAAGAATGAAGCAATCTTCGACGATGCCAGGCTCTCTAAGGGTGATGTTGTTAAAAAAGCCTACAACTATTGGGAGGAATTTACTGTTGCTAGAGCCTTCCTTGATCCACTTCCCTAGGATCGACCACCTCCAATCCATATGGCATGGACTCCACCACCCTCCCACTGGATTAAAATCAACTTTGATGCTGCCTTGAACAAACACAGTGTAGTAGGCTCAATTGGTCTAGTGGTTAGGAACAGCGCTGGGACGCTGCTGAATTGCTTAGCTATCCGTTTCCATTCCATCACTTCACCCCTAACGCTAGAAGCACTGGGACTCAGACAGGCATATGAACTAGGTTGTGTGGGGAAATGGGACGACGTCATCATATAAGGCGATTGCAAGGAGGTTATCGATGCAGCTTCAAGGTCGTCCATTCCTTCCTCAGCTATTGAAACAATCATAGCCGACTGTTTGCAGATAACTCAGCAGATGCACCATTGTTCCTTTGCTTTTGTTAAAAGGGAATGTAATTAGGCAGCCCATAGATTGGCAAAGAAAGCCCTCTCTAGTGATTCTTTTTATATTAACTCTCAAGCCCAAGGCCAATGGCTTGAAGAGCTCCTTAAAATGTAATTTCTCATATCATTGCATTTTCTATCTTTGGGTAAAAAAAAATTAACAGTAATATCAAACAGACTCATAATATTTTCTTCTGTCCAAGTATTATTGTCACACTCGCTCCTCTAGCTATCGAGCCGGGCGCGACCTGCTGTGCTGAGCTGACATACTAATGCTATAAACATAATATCAATCCTCAATCTTTAAGATGGACTTAGAAATAAAATTATCATTATACATATTCATAAATCTTTTACAACAGTCTTAATAATATCATAACACAAGTCCATCTGCTACATAATAATAAAGCTTAAAAATACTACAAAGGTCTAAAATAATTGAAAGTATTGGCTCAACCTCTTCTAGACACGGATGGGCACCAAAAAGATCTACGAGCTATAGCTGATGCTACTCTGCTCGATCTGAAAATATTTTAAACACAAAAGAGGGTGAGTACAGAAATACTCAGTGAGTGGACTACTTTAAATACAATACTTTAAAAGTGGGAACACAAGCAATTAGCTTAAGAAAAATATAATCATCTTGCTAAAACCGCTTAATCATAAACATGGTAATTTATAAGCTGAGAAAATATCATAAAATTCGCATATTCATAAACAGCCTTATAAATAATCTAAGCTCAATAAACTGAATATATCCAAAATATAATATTTTTATAAATTGATTTAATATAATACTTAGGCTTAACCGCTTCCTTACAAGTCGGATTAAGACTATAATATTATATCCATAAATACACGAAAATTGTACATAAACTGGTTTAATATAATGCTTTAGCTTAACCGCTTCCTTATAAGTCGGATTAAGTCTAAAACATTATATTCATAAATAAAAATGCTATTCCATACACTCATTAATATGTAACCAAAGATTGTGCTAGCACATGGGCGGCAATGATGACCTAGCATCCCATGTGCACATATACTCATATCATTCTGGTCATACGCATGCGCAGAGCTGGCCCCCAAGGCCTAACCACCCAATTGTACGCCCCCAAGGCTATATGTACAACCAAGCGCTG
>CATIWO010020368.1:0-18939 GCA_949673435.1 Macaranga tanarius | reverse complement strand
CATTATGCATGTTTAGCTATGTAAGAGTGCATGTGATATGATCTATGGGCATGAAAGTGTTTTGTGTTTGATGCAAATGTTGCATGCAATGAAAATTTTTAAATTCTGCATTTTCATTGTTCCTCTATACACACTTTCCTTTAAGTGGTATCAGAGCCATCTATCACATGATTTACATGCTAAATATGTTGATAATTGCAAGTGTTGTGATTATGCATGTTGATATTTGCAAGAGTTGTGTTCTTTCTAATAGTCCATCATCTATTGAAGGTTGCTTTATTATCCTACACATCCTTGTTTGGTGGAAGTTCTTGCAAGCACTTTGGGTCAGTAAAGGAGAGGCTTGTGCCTTGAACATCACCATCCTTGGAGGTCTTCCTTGCCAACCCGTGTGTATCAAGCTAGAGGCTTCACAATTGGGGAGCTTGGAGCTTGTAGATCAACACCAACCAAAGCTTAACAAGCGTACTACAAACTAAGGAGTTATGTAAGTGTTACTATATATCTTAGTTGCTAGGTCTTATTTTTGAAAGCATGACTTGGTTAACATGTTGATAGTATATTATTCATTATACATGTTTAGCTATGTAATAGTGCATGTGATATGATCTATGGGCATGAAAGTGTTTTGTGTTTGATGCAAATGTTGCATGGAATGAAAATTTTTAAATTCCGCATTTTCATTATTCCTTTACACACACTTTCCTTCATTATTATGTAATAATTCAAGTTTATTAAGGGGGTGTAGTGATTTTGTGGTGATATTTTTGTGTATTTAATTAGATTATTAGTATTATTTATTTGGTGATAAATTAGCATTTATTAAGGAGACACCTTAAGGGGCATTTAGTGTATTTTGATTGGTTGAGTGTTGTTGTGAGTGTATATGTGAGTTAGTGTTGTAGAGAACTGTAGAGAAGAAGAAGAAAAGTGAAATTGAGAGGCTTTGGGAGATTTTGGAAGTTCTCTACACATCTAACAATCATCTTAGAGAGCTATAGAAGATTAATTGGCCATTTGAGCATCATTTTTTGGTAAGTCTTGAATTTATTTTAGTTAATTGAAGCTAGATTTTGATGGGTGAAATTCGGATTCTATTTTTCATATGCACTAGTCTTATTGTTTTGATCATATCTTGAGTTATACAGATCTGATTTGAGTAAAGTTAGATGCTCTGAAAACTTCAGAGAGTCCCCTATAACTTTTGCATTTTGAGATAGAGCTGAATTTGCTGTTAAAACTAACTGGAATGGCTTGACATTTTCTTGCTCATGCTGTCAGCTCTATTTTGCCCAGATTTAATCAAAAATCCATAATTAATTGCACACATGTCTGAATTGAGTAATTCTAATTGTAATTGTTAGTAAACTCATATGTCTAGCTTCAGTATTATTTTCATAATTTTTGACTTATGTGTGAATTATTTGGATGCAGGGAACCTTAAGCATGTAGTGGCATCTAGTGAGTTTGGTGCAAGAGTCATACTTGTTATGTGGTATTGATGTATGAATTATATGTAGGAATTGATAATGATAGAAAAGATCCTAATCACTAGGAGAGCTTTGTTTTTAAAGGAGTTGAAGCACTTTGTGTAAGTGATTATTAATAATATATATATATATTGAATCTCTTGAATATAAGAACTATATTACTATGAATGTTTTGACAAGTATGTGATGTGGTATGATATATACATAATAGGTATATATATTATGAGAATGTTGTGTTGAGGTATGAAGTGAATATGAAAAATGAATTGAGCAAGTTATTGGGATGTGATATAAATAAACACATGGATTATGGAAATGTGGAATTGTGATTGAATATGATGTGAAGTGAGATATGGCTATTGAAATGTGATTGTGTATGAGATTGTGGCTTGATTGAATAATGATGAGGAAAATATGTGATTGTGGGGCTGAGCCGGGCGGATAGTTCTAATAGTAGTCATATATGAAAATATGAATTGTGAGATGGGCAAGCTGAGCCGGGCATATAGCTACCCAATAAATTATATGTGAGGATATAAGGATGTGAGACTGGGACTGAGCCAGGCGGATAGTCTTAGTATGTGACCACTTGTGAGAAATGCGCATGTGAGGTGGTTCCGGCTGGAAACCAAATAATGTTGTGTTATTGATGAATGAGTTTTGGAATCCTGAAATAAGATATGATTGTTAATTGATATGTATTAAAAAAATTTTATTTCATAACCTAAGCTTGTATACCTTGTGAATATGTTGGGTATATGTTGTGTATATGTTTGGTATATGTGGTGATATGTTTGGTATAAGTTGTGTATATGTTTGGTATATATTGTGTATACTTTTGGCATATGTTGGAATTAAGGTAAGTTCATGGTTGAACTTGGTCTATAAGATTCTTGTTATATATATATCACTTAATTAGTTCTTGAGAAGTGATATATGTATAGTTATATTAATAATTGCTTATTTAGTCGCAAGCTCACCCTTTTGCAACTATTTTTCAGGAAATAGTTAGTTAGAGCTTGAGGCTTGCATTGTTAGTGATTTTCAGAGGCCCGAGGTGTGCTTGGTGAATCAGTTTCCATCTTCATTGTCATGCACTTCATATAATTTATGATAATGCTATGAATATTTTGACTACATGTAATATGTGTTGGGATTGCACTTGGTGATGTGCATTAGAGAATGAATTGTGATGTACATATGTATGGATTGTGAAGTTGTTGACTTATGTATGCTATTTGGAGAAATCATTGTTATAGAAGCATGTTTATGTATGTGTTTTGAAAATAGGTTGTGTTTTGAGCAGGTTTTGGCCAGGGCAGAGGAGGGGCTGCCTCTAGCCACTGGCGAGCACCAATGACTGGAGATTGCCAGTCCCCCTGGCTGCCTCCAGCCAATAGTGAGTGCTAGTCCGCTGGAGTAGCTCAGCTCTTTAAAAAAAAGTTTATTATACTTATAACTATCTAATGGTTTTACTCATTTGCATGTATGTTTATTATGTTGAGTAATGAATGTGCATGACATCAATCTAGATGTGTCCATGATATTATGGGGTTTGAGGCCATGTGTTACGGGGCCTCACACCCGGTCCCTGGCAACGACTATACACTTACCTTCATAAATTCATAAGATAACATATGCATCTGGCCCCAGGCATCGGTTATGCATATTTACCATATGTATTTGGCCCTAGGCATCAGCTATATATATTTATAGAAATATGTGTATCCGGCCCCAGGCATCAGCTATATATATTTACCAACTATATCCATATGGTAATATATGTATCCGGTCCTAAGCAACGACTATACACACTTACCAGCCATACTATGTCTCAGACATGGATTTATACCTATGTAGTAGTATATGTATTTGGCCCTAGGCTTTAACTATGAACAACTGCCAAATCTGCCATGTCTCATACATGGAAGCTCTAACTCTAAGTGCCATACACACTTAAGATTATAACATTTCCTAGAAGTTATCATGTATTCCAGTATCACTTGTATTTCTTCATGCCTTTCTTATTAAGCATGATTATTATTAATTCCAATATAGTTCTTATATTGAATTTCATTGGAGTATCATATAATTCCAATCTCTATATCTATAGGGTAAAATGTGTATCCGGCCCACTAGCAATAGCTATACACCTTCTACTAACCTTGCCATATCTAGACTTGGTACTACTAACTATTAGTGCCCTATACACTTAGTATTATACCATGCTCTAAGAGTTATCATGTATTCTTGTGTCATTTATTTTTCCTCCTACCTTATTATCTTATCCATTTCAAGTAACGTTATTCGATTTTCATTCTCTTATAAATCTTCAATGTCTTCTCTACTTAATCATTATTATCATAATTCCTGATATCATTTTCATGTTAGATTTCACTAGGCATATTATAACTTTAGTCTCTATATCCGATACTTGAATACTTTTTGTATTCACCTAAAAATTTAGATGTTGCAATGCTCTCACTCAACTCTATATTTCTTGAGTCCTTATATATATATATATATATATATATATATACAATCACTTTAAATGTCACCTTTTCAACCTTTTAAGATTTTGTCCCATTTCCATTCGAAACACACCAATTACTTCGGTTACTTCTCATTCCCACATTTCAACACCTTCCAATCTAATTATTATTCACATAATTTAATCTCTACATTTGAGAATCATAAGTTCACTGAGGGTTATCATGCTTAATGATTAACCACTTGAAATCTTAATCCTTGCCGCATTTAAGTTGATTAAAATTTGATGTTCTTTTTATAATTATCAAGTTTAGGAATTAAGCTTTTCAACTACTCTTTTCCTTCGAGTAATAAGGATCCACACCCATTTCAAGTTCATTAAATGAATTCAAATACCCAATATCTTCTATTTGCAACTCAATAATATCTATATATATATATCGGATTTCTTATTTCGATATTTTCTCAGTTTAATTTATTATTTAACATAAATTTAGTCTCTATGTTTGAGACTTAAGAATTTATACTTATTACTTAATATATCTATAATTCGATTTCACTTCATATCGATAGTCAAGTTTGAGGATTAAACTTTCAACTTCCCCTTTTCTTTAAGAAGTAAGGATCACTTATTAGACTCAATCACATAGTTACATCTATCTATGACTTCATCACTCGTATTATTAATAAAATAGGTTCCATTTAACCTAATTCAGGTTAATTTAAGTGACCTTAGTGTTTATATACATGTTAACATGCTTCTAGTTGAGCTTAGGTTGTAAAATTTTACGTTTAAGCCCATTTTTCACAGGTACCAGTCACAGAGGTGCCTCCTGAGTGTCACTAAGGCATCGCCTTAGCATTGAGGTGCCTCCTCAGTGCCATTGAGGCACCGCCTCATCACTGAGGTGCCTCCTCAGTGCACTGAGGCGTCACCTCAATACACTAAGGTGTCTCCTGATCGATCAAGCGGTTCCTGATCAATCTTTAGTGGTGTTTTTCACCTGAAAATGGCAGATATTTGACTAAAAATCTAAAATTTCATCACTAATTATACTAGAATTCACTACAATACAAGTTCCAGTTCTTAAAGAGTACTAAAATACATATTTGAACATATATATGCATTGCAATCCATAATAAAAAAAAACATAAAATCTTTAAAATCAAAACTCAAGAATTACAAACTAAAAACTTAAAATAAATAATAAAAGATATACACTCACTTGATTTGAAGCTCAATTTTGACAAATCTTGATGTTGGTTGAACCCTAGCTACAGTATCCGTCAAGTTTCTTCTTCTTCTCTTTTCTTCTTCCTCTTCTTCTTCTTCCTCCTTCACTTTCCTTCATTTTACTTCTTTTCTCTGTAGAACCCAACCACTCCAACATTTTAGTCCTTCTTCTTTCCTTTCTTCATCCACAAATCCTCCTACTTTCTTTTCTTTCACTTAAGACCTTATCCCATTTTCAATTTAATCCAACTTTCTATTTTTTATTTTATTTCTAGCTAATTCTTTTAAATACCATTTCCTCCAAAAATAACTTAAACATATTTAATTAAAGCTTAAACTATTAGTAAGTCTCACTAATCCTGTCCTGAGAACATAGATATTACAAAACTAACTCTTTGACAATGTTCTTTAAAAAAGGTTTTTAGTTTCAGCCTCTCATCCAAGTATCTAGTGTAAATTTCCCGATTAACAGTCATCATAGAAGGAATTTTAAATTTAAGGTAGCAAGCATACATGAATTTCTGGAAACCTTTCCTTTCAATAAACTTCAAATGCAATTCATCTACAATAATCATTTTAGCAAGTTTGTTTCTAATCAGCTCTTGGTCAAATTTTTAGGTCCCTATAACCCTAATAGGTTCAGAGGTAGTAGCTTCCACCACATCAGGTTTTAAAGTCAATAAAGACTGCCTAATATCTTTACTATGAGGATTTTTTATGCAATTCATAATATGGTTTTTCAAAGAAAATGTGCCATGCTTTTTAGTATCAGCATTAAATAATTTAGCACTATAAAAACACCGAGCTTTTACTATAACCCCTGATGCATTTTATACCCTCTTAAAATGGTCCTAGTCTTTGCTTATGGAATCAATCTCTTTTCTTTTTTTTTTGAGGCACTTTATGTTTGCTCATTTTCAGTTTATGCTTCCACCTCTTGTTGCACAACATTTGATGTCTTTCTAGTAACAACATCATTGCCACTACCAGATTCCATATACAATATAAGAAAGCATCAACATTAGATAGTTGCAATATTAAAATAAATTTAAATTTAAATTCATTGCAACTTTTACATTATAAAAAGACACACCTTTATTTTTCATGCCTCTGTTTATTTTTAGAAATGCTTTCACCGATTCAATTTAAAACCAGAAGGGATAGAAAAATGTAATGCTTCCACTAGTTCAGTTCAGTTGATTTTATCAACTGAAATGAAAAAATTTCACACAGAAGAAGACAAACATAATCAATTATAAAAAACTCACAAGTCATAATCACATTCAAATTATAATTAAACCTTGATACAAAAACATATATATTTGCAGATCCATAGCTATGAAAATATTTTTAATTAAAATTTTAAAAAATATTTTATAAAATAACTTTATGAAATTCTTAAAATCACAGCAATCAATAACAGCAACATGCAAATGCAAAACAGTGAAAAACTTAAATTTTTGTAACAATAGTTTATGAAATTTTTCAGCAATCAAGAATATGCAAATGTAAAACAGACAAAAAATTACATTTTTATAACTATACTTCCAATATATATATATATATATATATATATATATATATATATATCTAAACTTTGAAAAAAAAACTTTAAAATAAAAGATATTTTAAATATTAAGGAAAACTTTTTTAAAATATCAAATCTCAATAATAAAAATTCAATATATTAAAAAAATTATCAGATGACAGATCTGATGTAAAATAATGGAAATTTTCTATCTCTGGTGGTTTTAAATGTAATAAAAATAATAAAACCCTAAAATAGAGATTAATTCCATAAAGTCAGAGAACACGAGAGAGGGACATAGGGTTACAGATTTGCAACAGGAGCCATGGTTGTTTAGATCAAATAGGGAGAAGAAATTTTAGGATTATATAAGACAAGAAAAGGAAGACAATAGGGAATTAAGTTTAGGATGAGAGTTTCAAGACAAAGGTGCTGCAGAGAGGAAGGAAGAATAATAAAGGATGGAGGCTGCTAAAGAAGTGAGAAAATGATTTAGGGTTAGATTTTTAGGTTTATAATATATATATATATATATATATATATGTGTATGTATGTATATATGTATGTATGTATGTATGTATGTATGTATGTATGTATGTATATATAATGTTGTATTTTAGGTCTAAAACTTCAAAAATTCAAGTGGGTCGGTTGGCAAATATCCTACACCGAACCGTCCATCAAAGTTCGAACTTCTTTTACCCGAAATCCTTGACCCACCACTTCTGCCGACTTACTCTGAACCAGATCAAATATTCAATTCGGTTCAGCTCGAAAACTTTGGTCCTATCAATTTTTGAACACCTCTATATTTTGATATATGAATGCATGATATGGTTAGGGTTTCTTAATTTTTGCCTTGAACCCTTGAGCCTTGGAAACATTAACCTTTAAAAACTTTCCTTTGGCTTTAGATTCTTAAGACTCTTGGTCTTAAAATCTTAAGATTTAAAGTTCTTACAAGGAATGAGGGATGAAGTAAGAGTAGCCTTAATAAACTTGGAGGGACCTCATAATGTAGAGGTTCCAATAGAATAACCAAGTCCAAATTTTGAGTTTAGAGACCTTTGACTATCCAAGAGGCTATTAAAATTCTCCTTATCTTTTTGAAATTTGGAAATAGTGTTTTTGAATTCTAAGATTTCTTTTAAAAGAAACTCATTTTTCTTCTTAATATTGTTAAAATCATTTTAAAGAGTGTGTAGCTTTCAAATCATATGATAATTTTTCATTCAAGGAATTAACATTTGAAAATTATAGTTTCAAATCTTCAACATATTTGGTTAATTTTGAAAGTTCCTTTTCATACACCTTTTTAAAAATAATTTTTGGCATTTTAAAACCAATTTGCTTAACATGGAGCTCTCATCACCAAGTTCCTCATCATCATTAAGCTCATAATCATAATTACAAGAATAATCATAAAAATCAATACAAGAGTGTGTAAAAAAAGGGTACCTCATATTTGTCCTCTTCCTTCATCTTGAATTTGGATGAGTCATCCCAAGTGGTCTTAAAAGTTTTTCTCATTTTTCTTTAGTCTCTTGTACTTATGCTTGAGCTTTAGACATTCATTTTGAATGTTACCTAGTCTCTTGTATTTGAAGCATATAATTTCCTATGCTTTCTTGAAGCCACCTCCTTTGAATTTGTTATGCTTGCTCAAGTTCTTCTTTTTCAAGTAATCCATAAATCTTATTGTAAATAATACAATCTCATCATCATCCTCACTTTAATATTTGAGGTCATCTTCATTACTTAACTTTTGTGATGCTTTGAAGGCAAGACTCTTCTTTTTTTCCGCTTTTCCTTTTTATTCCTCTTCCATTTGCCTCAAGAAACACTCATAAGTGAGAAGCTTACCTATAAGGATGTTCGTTAAAATATTAGAGAGGTCATAAACTTCTTCAATTGAGCTTACTCTTAACTCCCAATTCTTTATGGGAAGCACTCTTAGAATTTTGGTATTGATCTCCTTTTTTGAATAGTGCTTGCCTAACTTCCTTAAAATTATCAAAAGGATATTTAATCGATTTGTCATTTCCCTAATGCTCTGATGAGGCTTTATCTTGAGCATCTTATAGTCATACACTTGGAATTATACCATCTTAGATCTAACTTGAACATTCCCTTTATAATGGTTCTCCAAGGTTTCCCAAATCTCTTTAGTTGAACTGCAATATTGGACTTTGCCTCTTTTCTCTTTTGACATTGATGCTAGAAGAATTAACATGGCATTTTTGTTCTTATAATTCTTCTCATTTTACTGTTGAGACCACTTCTTCCTTTCTTTAGGCACTTGAATACCATCTACCATCTCCGTGGGAGGATTCCACCCATTAAAGATCACATTTCATAGTCTAATGGGATCACTATAGGTTTCCAATGCTTCCATTCTATGCTTCCAATGGGGGTAATCATTCCCATCAAAGAAAGGTCTATAGGTTTGGAAAGAAAGAAATTCACTTTCCATTATCTTGAATTTTAGCAATTAAGTACCTAAAACCTAAGTTTTGATACTAATTAAAAATGCCTTACAAGGGGGATGAACATGGGTTTTGAGTGGATTAAGTGGAAATCAAATTTTAAGAGTAAATTTAAAGGTTGAAAATAAGAACAAACATAATGGAACAAACTAAAATGAGAATAAAAAAAAGGAACACAAGAACATAATTAATTTATAGAGGTTTGGATTCTCAATCAATTATACTCCTCTATCTAACTTATCATCACACTTAAATATACAAGTTAGTAACTAAAATTGATTGTTAAAGTGAAAACTAAGGTTGATTTGAGATTAATCATGCAAAAGGTCAAATAAACCACTTAAATATTGATTCAAGAGGTATTTATAGAAGACAAAAACTACCTGTTAGAGATTCCAAATAATAAGCTTCATTCTTCTCCTTCTTTATTTAATGAAATTTTAGCTTTTTCAGCTAAAGGCATGCTCACGATTATGAGGAGGATGCTCACAATCGTGACCTTTAAAAATATGACTGTTGAATCTTTTATCTAACCATTACAAGGTTTTCTGAATCACTCATGAGGGGGCTTCTTATAACCATGAGGAGAATCGTGAGGAGTCCTGTCCAAAAATTTCACTTGAATCCTTGTAATTGACTTACTCACGGTTATGTGGGGTACACTTATGATCATAAGTAGGATCTTGAGGAGGACATGCTTTCATTAAATGACTTATTTTCACTTCCATACATTACTCACTGAGTGTTATTTTGATCCTAACATAAATACACACTTAAATACATAAATTAATAGTTCAAAATTGATTTTTAAATTCAAAACCTAAATTGATTTGAGATAGATCATACAAATGGTCAACAATTCAAAACAATTGCAAGAGCATTTATTAGCTAGTGAGTTTGATAGTTTTGATTCAAGGAGTATAATATTTGTAGAACTCAACTATATACAGTCACTACTTATATTAAATAATTACACTCTTACATGCATTGTACCATATTTACTTTATCTCAATCAAAATGAATTTTCAATTAATAACTGACAATATGAAATTAAAATCCTGTAAAAGCAAAAAGCCAAGAAAGTAAATTAAAAATCCAACTAAAATCAAAAGAAACTTGAAAAAAATAAATTATTAAGATGTTGAAGAAAATTGTCCACAGTGTTGGCATTATGGCTCAAAACTTATTGTGAAAACTAAATTTTTGACCCAATTTTTAAATTATTAAAGTGATAAAGTTATAAGTAATAGTTTCAATAGTATGTTCATTTACAATAGCGAACATTTCATAAATTCTCAAACCAATAAATAACACTAAAGAACAATGAAAATGCACATAATCAAACATAGAGAGTAAATGAGGAATTACCTATACAATGTGATTGAATTAAATAAAATGGTGGAGTTGGTACTCCAATAACTATAACCTTTTTATCGGTATACAATGTAGGAAAAGATCTAAATGCCACAAGAAATAGAGATGTAAATAATTTAATTGTAGAAAATTAATCTTCTTACAATACATATGAATAGGGGCAATTGGATGAAAGAGCAAAACAGAGATCTGGTACTATCAACTATTGTATGAATAGCAAAGAGAAGATTCAGGCTATGGTGGGAGATTTGTAATAAACTCATATTTGTAGTATATTTTGAGTTAATATTTAATTAATTATATGTATTATTATGTAATTATTTGGTTAATTTTAGTTAAATTTTGTTTAATTAGATTTTATTTAAGTTATTTTATATTTAGAAATTATTTTTAGTTTTAGTATTTAATAGGAATTAATAGTCTAATCCATATATGGTTAGAATTTATTTTCTTTAGAGTTTAGAATTTATTTTATGAATTTATATTTAATTAGTATTTAATGAATTTTAGTTGCATTTAATGTCTTTTTCCATGTTTTGCTAGGTTTATATAATTAGAAGTTGATTTTGATTGAATAAAGACTTAAAAGAGTTCAATTTAAGCAAGGAAAAGTAATCACAATTTGACTAGGATTCGGGTTTTTACATTAATACTTGATATAGTATACTTTAGTATTTTGCTCGTAACTTTCCATACAGAGCTTGGATTGAGGTGCTTTAAAATGATATGGAAAGTTGACTCAAAGAACTATAATGTTGATGAAGACATCAAAAGCTAATTCGATCATCTTCAAGGACTAAAGTCTCATGCAAAGGATCTGATGTGCACAGAACTGGACAACAATCCGAATTTGACTAGGATTCAACTTTTGAAGATCCAATCTTCTTCCAATTCAACCAAATATGAGTTATACCTATATAAAGGACCTTTGGGGATGTAAAAATCATCATCATATACATTCAAGACCAAATCTAAATGTTCATATCATTCTTTGTATTCATTCATTAGTTAGGTTTAGTTTACAAACCGCAAGATCATTATTCGTAGAGTTCGTGCATTCAAAGGGCTTTAAGATTAAGATTAGGGGTTTCTTATCTCTTTTTTTTTTATTTCTAGTACGATGTTTACAAGAATTTCTATGAGTTTTGCTCTTGTAGTTATGTCATTACTAGGCTATATTTTCATTATATACTAGGATGGATCTAAGTAGCTTAGGGATGTATTAACTTTTACTTTTTGCTTAAATTTAAGTTGATTTTCTTGCATATGAATTTTGTTTTTATACTTAATTATGTTCAACTATAGGTTAGGGTTAAAGTATATTGAGACTGAGAGGAGATGCATGCTTTGTACTTTATTGTTTATATTGAATATTTGTATATGTTAGTGATGTGCTCTAGGCCAACTGTATTATGGCCATATTGTGACTTTATCTATTTTACATTATAATAAATAGGCATTTTATCATATTGATTCTGTCAAATTCCATGAATGTTTAACTCTATCTTAGATCATCAAGTGTGTGACTTGATAGTAAAACTCTTAGATGAAAAATGAGTTATATTCTAAATCATCCCTAGTCGGTCATTATTGTGGGAAAATAATCAATGAAGACTAGTATGAGGTTGACTGATGCTCATATTTTACTGATCATGTATACGAGATACAAAGTCAAGTCATAGGAACATAAGATGTACTGGATTGACCTATTATGAGAATACTACATGGATAATTGTTATAAGTTATTCTCATCACAATGATGTTATTGTAGTCCTCTGACCTGAGATCATCATAGAGTCCTATATGATGAGTTTTATATTTTGACACATTCTAATGTTATCTTTAACAGGATGATATAATAGATTGTGGTTGGATATAAAATGAATCATGTGAGGAGTATGAGTGATCAAGAAGGAATTTGTCCTTCACTAATCATGAGGAGGATATCTATGGGCCCCTCGATAAATTCAACTGAATATAAATGCATGGCTATGCTTGAAATCAGTTGATAAGGAGTTATCAATTTTAGTCTAATTAATATTGAGAAATAATATGACTGAATTATTAAAGATAACATTAACCATGCCTTGTGTTCAATCAAAGATATCATATGACAAAAGGACTGTAATATTGTTGTTAAATAGGTTGTGTCGGATTACTGACTTTCACATGACTTGGATAGTCGTAATGTCTTGCTAGAGACCACTTATGACTTATGGGCTACCAATAGAATTGGAGGCCCATTGCCAATGTTGTGTGAACTTACAGGATCACACACATAGAACAGGCTCAAAATAGATATTGGGCTTATCAGCCCAATAAAATATTTTTCTCTATATGTGTATATATTTATTATTTAATTATGGTAAATGTTATCATAATTAAATTATAAATTGGAATTAAATCTCTTATAGATAGAGATAAACTAAAAAGGAGTTTTGGTATTTATGAATGACTAAGGAAATCTTAGATGAGATGTGTATATATATACACATATCACATATAGGGTGTTGTAGTCTCTGCATATGATTATTACATAAAATACATTCTTTGAGAAAGAAACATAGAGACAGAAAAATAGTGAGGAAGGTGCTAGCATACTAGCATCCTTTTTGCTGTACTGTTTGTGTGGATACCGGCAGAGGACGTTGCTCTTTAGTTGCATCTGTATTCCGATAAAAGAAAACAACAAGCTCTAGGTAAGGTGTCACCGGAGTGGACCTCCTCTCTTCCTTCCTACAATCTTGCCTTTGAACTCGTCTTGGTAAGATTCTAGACTCGGTTTCATATTGATTTAATCTGAACTACATGGATCTTGGACTGGGTTTTGGGTGTTAAAATTTTATTTTTTCACTGCGTAACTGACCCGAAACCTAACAGTATAAGCATTATGAGACCGAGAGGTAATTAATGCTTAGGATCTAAAATAAAATCTATTAACATTAATTGAGTTAAAAGACCTTTTAGTTGTGAATATTTCACGATTCATCATTGAATTTAAGTTTAATTAATAATTTGTTAGATTAAACATAGTGAGGCGAGAGTTCATAAGATATAACTAATAATTAAGTTAATTAAACAATGCATAATTGCTCGAGAGATATTTATAAATACATTAATTGATAAGCATCATATGTGTAAATCAAATTTAGGTTAAAGTAATTTGTTGACGAGTTAACATATGAACTAAGTGAAAGGTGAAATTCTAGTACATGTATTCATCCATTGATTAATTGTTTGTTATTTGCATTGCTTAAATTATGTTTAAGACTTAGTTTAATTTAGGTTAAATTTTGGAGTTTAGTTTAGGTTATATTTTGGCTTAGGTTTAAATTCCATTCCAAATTTTAATTTGATTTATTTAGACAAATAATTAACAAAGTAAATTACTACTTAACAACTAATTCTCGTGGGAATGATAGTCTACTTATCACTATATTACTTGAGCGATCCGTGTGCTTTCGATTAGCACTAATCAATTTTCTTATAGAATATAAAAGGATTCATGGAGAAAGTGAAAAGAATTACATGAACTTGAAAAGAAATAAATGAAAGAATGCATGAAGTCGAAAACTTAAGGAAAGTGGAAACTAAAGGGTTATGGAAAAATTGAAAAATGAAAAAAATAAATAATATCATAAAAACAACACTGCAATCTCAACAAACATTAAAACTATTGAAAATGAGAAGATCTAAGTTAAGTGAAGATAAAAAAAATTAATTATAAAACTTATTATAACTGATTAATTAAATACACATGATTATCAAACATTATAAATTGTTAAGCAATTAATCATTTATAACTTATAATTAATCATTTATAAGTTGTTGCTCAATTATAAGGGCTAATGAAAGCAACAAAGAAAATTTTAGATATATTTTGATTAAAGAAAAAGAAAATACAACATTTAAAGAAGGCAAAAATGTAGTAAAATATCTCTCACTAAGGCTATAAGAAAAGTTAAAACTAATAACATCCAATAATGTTTCAACAACATATAATTTTCAAACTATCAATTTCATACAATAGAAATATAGAAAAAAAAATGTTCGTACGTCAAATTATTTTCCAATGAATCTATGCTTTCTACATTCTGTAAGTATAAAAATGATAAGATAATAAATTAATTCATATTAATGATTATTACATAAAACTATTGACATTTGAATTTCTAATATTTGAATAATTAATGAGATCAATTAAAAAGAGAAATCAAAGAATCATTAAAAAATGAAACTTCCACTATAAGTAATAAAAGTAATAAAAAATAGTTTTTTTTTTTCATATTGCTTTGTCATTTAGTAACTACAACTTTCACTTTTTATTTGAAACAAAAAAGGCTCATAGTCCTACAAGTGTTGAAATTTTTTTCCAAATGATATGTGGATTGAAATATGTTTCTTTTAATACTTGAAAATCCTGCAAATTTATTTAATGCGATGCTTGTATGAGTCTCTCTCTCTCTCTTTTGTAAGTTTCATCTCTACAAGTTTACATTTTTGTTGATTTTTTCATTCCAATATTTTTTTTTTTTTTGAATTTAGGTGCAAGTCATTTCATAGTATGACAAATAATATATTTATCCTTAAACATTTTAATGTTTGGAGTTCAAAAGAAAGAGTTATATTCATAAATGATAAAGGTAGACTTTTTCTACAATTTATAGTAGATATTAGAAACTATGATACAATAATTATATTTGGCACTAATTTATATGTTAACTGCAATGATATTGATTGAGGTTTGTATTCGTTGAATGATAATTTTCTATCTAAAAAGGTTCATTCAATGTATAATTTCGTAATTATTTTACTTTCTCACAATGATCACTTTGAACGGATTATATTAACTCATATGCTTTTCAAGAGCACATATCATTTTGTAAAATTATAGGGCTGATTTACTTGTTATACTTAGTGGAAGAAGAATTATAATTGGATAATATATGAAATTTTACAGTGTTAATTTTAATGGATTTGTACATGCTTTATATGTTGAAGATAATGAAGAGTCAAATTTAAGTAATCATTATATTATTTGTTTGATTAATGCAAAAATTTTTAAGTTTAAGTTTAGAATAGTTTAAAGATAGGTCTGGTTAAGAATAAAAGATAAAAAAAATGTCATGAAGATGTTTGAGCTGAAAATTTATGATATTAAAAATTTAAAAATATCAATAAATGAATGGTTTAAGTTACTAGTATATAGTGTATTATATTATATTTTTATAAATTATACAAGGCTCAATACTTATTATTTTACTTCCATAATTTTTGCACATACTTATTTAAATAAATCTTATACTGATTTGAAGATTAGAAAAGAAAAAATATAAAAAGAAGAATAACAATCACTAGGGAGTGAGATTAACAATCAGATTAATATTATTTTTATGAAATTTACATTTGAATCCATCAAGGAATAAAATTCTGCAATATTTAATTTAAAGAAAAATTATGAGAAACTATATGTGTTATACAAGATTAAATTATTTATTCCCATAAGCAACAAAACAAACTATGTAAGACTAAATTATTTATACAAGATTGCTTTTTGACATGCTATAGTTTTATTTCATGCCAAAATTTAGTAAGAGCTCTATGCAGTTGGATCAAAAAGAAACTTTCATGCTATCTCAACAAATTCAATTCAATTAAAAGAATTTTATGCCATAAATTTTTTCATATGTATGCACTATTTTCAAGGCATATGAAAAAGTTTAAAATTGAAACTTTGTATTTTTTATCCTTCATATCATTTTTTAAATGAGATAAGATTTTTATTATTAGTATTTTTACAAAATATGTAATATCCGACCCCACCAATACCCTTATTAGAAGATTGCACACTTGACATTCCTAACTTAATTACTGATGTGGTCGAATATTACTTCTTTTTTGTCCATTAACTAGTTAACTTTTATAAGTTAGACATAATATAATATATTCCACTAATACGTGTTAAGAGATAACTATTCTAAAATTTTCTTCTTCTCTATTATACACAAATTTCATAACACAAGTCATTGAATACAACTGTTTAAACCTATAACATACTATTACTAAATATTCTAACTAAATAATACTCTTGAGTTTCTTCATTGCTCCTACTTCACTTATTATACATCTAGCTATCTTCCAGACGGCTACTCAACTCTGAAAAATTTAATAAAAAGGAGTGGTGAGTATTTTTAAGAGAAATACTTAATAAGTGAACAAATTATTAAGATGGAATAATTTGATAAATCTTAATAACTAAATAGAAGAAACCTCAAGCATACAACTCGGAATGAAATCATAGATAATGATACTATTACTATTTTAAATAACAAATATAATGTTTATTTTTAGTTGAATTTAATTTAATAAAATTTGTTTAGAACTTAAAGGTACTATCTCACAATCACCCGTTGATATTTTTTTTTGTTTTACATAATATAATAGAGGCTCAAATATTAATTTTAATAACACAACTCACTACAACATAATCTCATAGCTTCACCATATAATTCATCATAATAGCATTGTCAAAGTAAACTATACACATATAACAGTGATATCAGATATAGTGTGATCCAATACACCGAATACAATATAAATAAGTTAGTATGCATACGACAACTTAAGAGTGATCAACACTTAAGCCAATAATAACTCGAATGCCACATCCTATTCAATATATATATCTGGCCTCAGGCAACAACTATACATATACTATGGATATGGTCTTACTTCTACAAGGTAGAATGTGCATCTAGCCCTAGGTAACGGCTATACACACTTGACAAACTTACATCTATGAGGTAAAATGTGCATCCGTCCCTTAGCATCGACTATACACACTTACCACACTTACATCTACAATGTAAAATGTGCACCCGGACCCTGGCATCGACTATACATACTTACCAAACTTTCATCTATAAGGTAAAATATGCACCCGACCCCTGGCATTAGCTATACGTACTTACCAAACTTCACCATGCTCTAGACATGGACTTATTATCACTTAGTGTCATATGTGCAGGTGCTTATTATTACATCATTTTCAAAAGTTCTCATATATTCATATATTATTTTTATTTTCTCATGCCTTTCCTTTACATCCGTTTCCAATAACATTCTTCAAATGTCACTTTATAAATCATCAATGCCATTCTGACTTGAACATTCTTATTGAAATTTTCCTAAAGCATTCTCATAATTGATTTAATTATAACATTTCCTATCTTTAGTCCTCATATTGGAGACTTAAAAGTTTATTAGAAATTATCATGCTTTACGTCGGATCAACTTATAATCTTTAATCTTACACATTTTGGTTGATTAAGATTTGATGTAATTTGTATTCATTATCAAGCTTAAGTATTAAACTTTCCAAGTACCCATTTTCTTTGAGAAGCAAAGGATCTACACTAACTTCAAGTTCATTTATTATGCTCAACCACACAGTTGTATATATTTATAACTCAATCATACTTATCTTAGTGAATCTGGTTTTATTTAGCTCATTTTGGGTCAAGTTAAGTGATTTAGATGTTTATATGGGTGTTGACATACTTCTAGTTGAGTTTAGGTAAAAAAAATTTGCATTTAAGCCCATTTTACTGTAGGCACTAGCCACATAGATGTCTCTTCAGTACAGAGGCATTGCCTTAGTGCTCCTAAGGCACCGTCTCTATACTGAGGCACCTCCTCAGTACTAAGGCATCTCCTTATCACTGAGATGCCTCTTCTACTTGCTAAGGCATCGCCTCAAGCCATCTCTATACTCATTGTCACACCCTTTTCTCTACCATAAGGGTCAGTGCAATAGTAAACTATTAATCATCTACAAACCATTATATATTATAACTTAATACAATTAGTCATCATTACAAGCATACTGTAATACAAAATAAAGTTTACAGTATCTATTGAAAAAACTGTACATATACCTCTGAGGCTTACTAAATAAAAGTTCTAATTCTGAACAGCAATAGTTTATTAGCTCAACCTCCTCTAGTTCTCATAACAAGGCACTTCAAAATATGATATACAAAGATCTATTGATCCATCAAAAAGAGATCTGAAATGATTTAGATAGGTGGGATGAGTACGACTACTCAATGAGAGGATAAAAGTATAACCATAGAAAAACATTAATATATTATCATATAACATGATATAGAAAATCAACTTTAATCAAATAAAGTTCCATCCATGAAATGGAAAACAACTTGAGTATTTAAATAAAAACTTCTCATCTAATAATCTCTGTTATAAATGCAAAATATTCATATACTTTCCCCAGAATCCTTTAATATAACTTGAAATAAATCATGTAAATTATATATA
>CATIWO010020360.1:0-10406 GCA_949673435.1 Macaranga tanarius | reverse complement strand
TTTAAAACAGCTACAGAATACTTAAATTCCGTAGCTAACTTTTAGCCACGCTATTTCTTGCTACGGCAAGCTACGGAGCTTATTTTTTGTGGCTAAATCATTTAGCTACGGAATTCTATACATTTAGCCACAAATTGATCTAAAGCTGTAGATAAGAATTGTTGTAGTGAATAATAACAATTGACAATGTGTTTATATCTAACCACTGTTAATATATGTTAATATATTTCACTTCTACCCAGTCAAGCATTATCTTAATTCATGACATACGAGAGGAAAAATAATATGAAATTGTAAATGTCAATACAAATTGCATGGAGGCAGAGTCTCAGCTTTCAATTTAATCAAGAATTTCATAGAGAAAAAAAAATTACTAAAGTGTTGTTCGAATAAGATGGTATATATTATGTTTTGGTGAATTATTTTAGCTATATGTATATAGATTGCCAGCAGCATAAATAATGACTACTAATGTCAACTCGCAATTAGTACAGCATAGTTGGCCTCGTGGAGGTGTTGTTTTGACCGCTATTTTTTTGCTTCATATTTTCAAATCACAAAAAGAAAAAGAAACATGACAATAACGAGTACATCAACCTGAATAAATGCTTGCTTCCTCCATGTGCAAAAGTCATGGTTTTGGAAAATATGTAATCTCTAAAACACGTTTTCTTGCAGGAATCAATGTTCACATAGGACTCCTGTAGCACTAAGTAATTCATTTTAAAGGTGACAGCGTTGTTTAGCAAAGACTCACAGAGAATTTGATGATGACTGATTCTTCTACTCCACAATCTGAGCAAGCTCCATTGAAACGAGGGACATGGAGTCCTGCAGAGGATGAGAAGTTGATAGCTTATATTAACAGATATGGCATTTGGAACTGGAATGAGATGCCAAAAGCTGCCGGTAAGTATTAATTGTTAAAGTACTTAAAGTCTGAATACAAGCATCAAAATACTACAATAATTTGCCTTAATTCTTTTCGTTTTCTTTTAGGTTTGTTAAGATCAGGGAAGAGTTGTAGGCTTCGTTGGATGAATTACTTGAGGCCCAATATAAAGCGTGGAAACTTCACCAAGGAGGAAGATCAAACCATAATCATTCTGCATGAAACACTGGGAAATAAGTATTATATATATACACCTCATGCATCTTCTGATATATATTATTAACTTTTGTGTTTTGAGTCAAAACGTATGCATGCACAAAAGCTTGATGTGCTTAATATATTATTGTTGTTATGTTGTTGGTCAGATGGTCTGCAATAGCAGCAAGACTGCCAGGAAGGACAGACAATGAAATAAAGAACTACTGGCACACCCAGTTGAAAAAACTCTTGAACAACAATCAAACTGATCATCAGTTACAACAGATGAATATATTCGAAACTGATGTCTCAAATTCTTCGTGCACTGCTCATGAAGCATCATGTTCTGAAAGATCTAATTTGATCTCAGTGTCATCAAAGTCATTTAGTACTGTGGATTCCTCCACAAACTCTCATGATCAGATCATAGAGGATGATATTCGTTCAACTGAATTACCTAGAGACCCACTCAAAAGCTTGATGGGGCAGTCATCTTCGAGCTGTAATCCTGACGGTGACAAAAATGATGAAAGGCAGAGAAGGGAGGTGAGCGCTGGAGAAGTTCAAAGCTGGAAGGGGCAGCCATTTTCAAGTGAAGAGTTGGAGATTTTGGAGAATTATGGAACAATGGACCCCGTTCAAATGTGGCTTGAAGAGACTATTTATCCACATGCTACTTGTAGCAAATATCACAATGATTTTTGGATATGAACTTCTGATGCTTTCAAATATGGATAAATATAATGTCTCTATACTACTTTCAAGAATACACACATATTGATTGTTCTTTCTATTTGCCACATTTTATAATTGGGATCTATATGGGTTATTAGCATTAATGGAATTTTTTTTTTCTTTTTCTAAATCTAAGTTTTCATATAACACATAGTTTATACAAAATTTTTAGTATAAAAGTATCTAATTTAAATATATTATACCTAATAATTGAACTGATAACACATAATATATGTGTTAAAAATAATATACAAAGACTTCATTTTTTTGTCTATGTTTAACTAATCCTGGAATTATATTGTTCAAAAAAAAAAAACTAATCCTATAATTATGATAAGAAAATACTCATTTGCAACTGATGACTCTATTTTTTATTTGTTGAATTAAAATAAAAAAATTCTTTTTAATTGATTTTAATTTTTTAAAATATTCAAAACAAGTCAGAAACAAAATATTTATTTACAAAATTATAGTAATTTTATAAAAGCAAGCTAATTTATGTAATTAATTTCAATCACAATTTCCTAATATTTAGGATAGGGAGACATAGACAAAAAAAAAAAAAAAAAAAAAGGTTAATTTTTTTTTTGTCTGTCAATGAAAAATTATATAACTTAAAGTCAACGAAAAACCGTACATTTTAAGGTGGGATTGGGGTGGAGTTACCGATTACGGGTGAGTATCGGTCGGTTCGGTCAAAGAACCATTAAAATCGACCCTAGAAGAATTTTGACCGAAATCAAACTGAATTAGAAGAAAATCAAATTTAACCGAATCGACTCGGTTCGGTTGGTTAACCGATTTAATTTTTTTAAAAAAAAATTTATTTTTTATTTTTTAAGCTTATTCTTTAATTATATAATTAAAAAAATATTTTTTATTTATAATTTTAATATTTATATATAATTTTTTTAAATTAATATATTTTATTTAATATTTTTATAATAAATATATATATGGTTCAATCGGTTCAGTTATTTTCAATTTTCCAACTTAAAAACCAAAACCAAACCAAACTAGTTAATTATTTATTTTTAAAAATTAAAATCAAACCAAACCTATATTTATATCGAACCAAACCAATCAATTCAGGTCGATTCGGTTAATGGATTTTCGATTTTTTTTTGCTCACCCCTACCACTTACTCCCTCACTCACAAAGAGTAGACTTCTTTAATGTAACACACCAAAACTCACGTCTAAAACATTCTTGAACTACCAACTTTCTTTCATTTTATCATAACTTGTCTGCAAAAATTTTTCTATTTCAGTGCAATCTCCTTGCTCATGAAACATGTCCTCTGCACAACAAAATGATGCTAATGATGCACATCCAGATATAGACAATATCATCAAATCTATCCCAGAATTGACCACTCTTCTCTCCAATGCCAAAAACTCCATTTCCTCACCCCCATCAAACACAACCACCGCCGCCCCCACCACCAACGACGGTAATAGCAGCGCTGGCAGTAATTCTCGCCATGAAGACTATCAAAAAATTCAGAATCAATTGGAAAGATTAGACAAAGATCTGAACTTTATCCGAATTTCCTTTGGGAAACTAAAGGATCTTGAACTCAATGTAAGTAAACAATTCACCACTCTTCAAAAACAAGTGCAAAACCTTAATGATGTTGTGCAATACATACACCAACCCCATATTGCTTTCCCCAGTAAAAGACTTCATGCTAATGTTAAAGCCATTACTGATATGGTTATGAAGTTAAAGCTTCAAATCCCATCAACCCATTTGATGGGTTTGGCCAGTGAAGGCCATAGGAATATAATTGAAGCTGTTAGTGGGTTTGATGCTCGTAACTTCATTGATGAGATTCTTGAATTGCATTCGAATGAAAAGTTTCAATCTTGTTTGGTTTTTAAAGATTTTGAGGAATGTTATAACAGGCTTGATTCAAGGTCTAAGCTTTGTTTGTTGTGCTTTGCTGTGTTTCCTGAGGGTGCTGTTGTCAAGAAAAGGATTTTAATGTATTGGTGGATTGGAGAGGGCTTTATTGACCCTCACGATGATGATGATGATGATCAGTCTCCTCTCAATGGTCAAAATGAAGAGAAAAAGAAGATTGCTGCTGAAGAAATTGCATATGGGATTTTAAAGGAATTCTGGGAGAAAGGATTTATTGAGCCTGTTATGAAGAAGAAGAGATTGATTGGGTTTAGAATGCATTCGTTGATTCGTTATGCAGTTATTGCTCGTGCTGATAAAACTGGGTTTTTAAGCTTTGATCGAATGGGAAATCCCACTGCTGACTTCTCTTCATGTCAGAGGGCATGTTTGGTGAAAACTGAGGAAGCATACTCACGACGGGTGTTGATGAAAAATAATGATAGTTTGCCGAGAAATAGTCATCCAGAAGCAGAGAAGCTAAGACCAGAGAAACTGCGAACTTTGTTCAATGTCAGTGATCCTTATCCTGATCTAGAGCTGGAATTGTTCTTGAGAATGAAAAATGTCAATGTTCTTTGTCTTGGAAGGTGGGATGATTCCTCTAAGAAGCACACAGAAGATGAGGAATCTAAAAGGCACATTGAACTAGAAGGCATTGAATTTTTGAAGGGTTTGAAAAATATGAACTACTTAAAATATTTCAGCCTTCAAGGTGTTTCTAGAGTCAATGCGCTTCCTGATACTATTTGGAACCTCCCCAGTTTAAGGATTTTAGATCTTAATGCATGCCACACTCTAGAGGCTCTTCCAGAAAAAATAGTGTCACTTAAGAACCTCACATACTTGGATGTTTCTGAGTGCTACTTACTGGATTACATGCCTAAGGGGCTCGGTTCTCTTGCAAAACTCCAAGTCCTTAAGGGCTTTGTAATCAGTGATCTAGAGATGAAAAATTCTGGTGCTCTTGATGATTTGATAGGATTGCAGAAGCTAAGGAAATTGAGTATCTACACAACTAAGAAGGATTTCCCTACAGATCAAGAGCTGGATGTTCTCCAGCGCATTACAGCACTTCGAAAGTTAACTATTACGTGGGGAGGGAAATCTCTTGACAAAATAGGAACAAAGACAGATGTTACCAAAAGTCACAAAAGACCGGTTGCCTTCAGACAAGACAACAATACGGCAATGAATCCAGAACTCCCTAAAGATTTGGAGAAACTTGATCTCCAATGTTATCCAGGGACTAAAGCTCCCACTTGGCTGATGCCTGGCAAACTAGAGTGCCTTAAGAAACTCTACATCAGAGGAGGAAACTTAAGTGATCTGGGTTACTCTCGAGGAGGAAATGACAAGTGGAAGGTTAAAATACTGCGTGTCAAATTTTTGAGTGATTTAAAAATGGAATGGAGAGAACTGCGAGATGCATTTCCAGACTTGATATATTTGGAGAAAGTTAAATGCCCTAAGCTGACTTTCTTCCCCTGTGATGAGAATGGAGTATGGCTGAACAGAAAATCGCTGTCAGACAAGAAACAGCTGGGAGAATTAGATTTTAGTTGGTCACTCCTTGCTACTAGGTCTATGTAAGTTTCTGGCAAATATTTGTTAAGTTTGATGCCCTTATGTCTTTACATTTGTTTATTCATAAGGTGCTATTTTGTGCAACGATGTTTTTGATTTAGTAGCATGGCATTTGTTAGATGGGTTTTCTCTTCTTTATTGGGGACACTGTAATTAATCTCTCTTAGATAATTATCTATAAAAGAAACAAACGAGGGAGTTGCTCGTTTCGGATTATTACCCTTATCATTTATTGATGTTACATATTGATTTCTGCTAATTTCTGATATATGAAAGTTGATCACTTTCAGAGGGCTTTAAAATCTCAATGGATCATAGGGGATATTTGTTTTTTGCCCGCTATTGAATTGCTTTGTCCTTCAGATTCATAATACAAGTTAATTTGGACACTTACAAAGACTGTGTGGGGGTGGCACACCACCGACAAATTCTGCTGTTCAATCCTGATGAGTTAGCTTTACCCATATTTTTTGACTATAATTTAACTGATCTAAGTGCTGGTTATTAGATAGATTTATGCAAATCAATTTGCTTCATGTGCATGCCTCTCTCTTCATAGATAAACAAGATTTCCTTGCTGTCATTGTTAGGGCATTTAAAGCAATTTCATTCAGGAAAAGCTTTGTGATTCTTGTTTAAGTCTTTGGTTTGATCTCAGGATGGCTTTTATTCTTTGTGAGGTCTTTATCCTATTCAAAAAGATGGAAGGTCCGAGCTTAGATTACATCTTGGCATTTTTGCTTTGTGCAGCTCATGACTCTGGCTTTTTCAGAAGGCTTCTAATTGAGCTATATTCTATTTCAGTCTTTGATATGCAGCAAAGTTAGCTTGCTTGGTCTTTGAAGCTGGATGATAGACATTCAGTGGGGTTGTGCAGTTCATTCATTCATTGTCATTAAGGGAAACACACTGAACTTTAGCGTGGCACGAGGTCCTTTTTTCCTGCCAAGACACCATTCACAATGTTCAAACTTTTTCAAAAGAAAATGACTTTGGAAAAGTTGTGCCCTGCAGTGGTTAATATATGGGAAAATGCATCTATTCTGTAAATAGTTGGCTTGTGGTATGTGTCATTATAAGATAAAAATCCACTTTCTATGGGATATCAAACAGGGTATATCACTAGATATTGATTTTTTTTAAAAAAAAAATTGTCTTAGTTGCTATGTCATTGCATGAATTTAGATCTGGAACGTGAATTACCCTGAAACTTCTGATTGATGTTTAATAAATGAGGAACTAGATCTGACATGAATTTTCTACAAATAATACAGAAATGAAATGTCATTACTTCCCCTCACTTCCTCTCCTAAAAAACGGGAACAAAAACAAAACAAAACATGACATTTCAACAATCATTGATCAATTGGATTGCTGTCTTTCTATCGATGGCTGTGTTTCAGTGGTTGGACTAGGGACAGATCCCTCTGTAATCTTCTTTTCTTTCATAATATGCCCCATGATTTTTGCTGCTAATGGAACTCCATCACACTTTTGTATCACTTCCCTTTTCAGTTCTTCAATTAATGGGTATTTTTTCAATTCATCGCCTGCTTCAGCACTGAATATATCCCAGCATAAATCTTTGTTTGCAAGAGGCAACAAGCGATGTATATTCTCCTCTTCCACTATCATCTTTAGCGCTTCCTCATTCCTGCTAGTAACAATAACAGTCCCTCCATAACCCTTCGGCAATGCATAAGCAAGTCGTTCTTCCCACTTCACATCGCGAGGCAGCGAAGCATTCAAGTTGCTATTCCAGTTGTTTGCATCCTGAACATCATCAAACACAATCAAATACCTCTTTCGCAATAGCTCAACATGAACAGCACATATCAACCCACCAAGACCATATCCATCACAAATATTTTTCACCATCTCCTCTTCAACACCAAGCGAGTCCAGTATTCTCTTGACAACACCTATCTTCGAATCATGATCACCGTTGTGACTTGTTGACATGTCAACCCAAATTCTAGGAACAAAAAAGCTCTTCACTGTTGGTTGAGAAAGAAGTACTCGACAAAGTGTAGATTTGCCAGCACCTCCAATTCCTACAATCCCAATTGCCTTGAAAGGATCATCACTACTCCGTCGTCGAACAATCGATTTCTCCAGTGACATCACTTCATCTTCAAAGCCATAAACCTGAGGCGGAAGTGTGACCCGCGAAGCAGCATCAGATGAAGCTGATTGCGCATTATTCTGCTGGGGTGGTAGACTAATGTTTCCATTTTGAATGGTGTTAGCTACTTTATCGTTTTTGATTTCGGCCTTGATCTTTGACAGATCCCTCTTAATCTTGTATACAGAAGGAGAAAACAGAGTACGTTTACCTGATAGTGCCTGACATTCGACTAAGACATCATTAAGGGAATAGAGTTTTGCCCTGAGTGCGGGAATATCTGAAGGAGAGCAAGATTGAAGTTTCTCTGTAAGCAGCTTGACCAGATCTTCAAATTTTTTAGCTAAAGGAACTTCAGAAGAAGATTTCTCGAGTTTTTCCAGTAGATAGCTTTCAATTTCTTGAGCCATATTCCTTCTGCTTCTCAAGATTTTCAGGAAAATCAAAATGGTCTAAAGTGTTGTATGTTTTGAGTGAAAAGGACTGCAAACAAAATTGAATAGTAAATGAAATTTGATTTGCGGAGACTTTTTCCATCTTGAAGTCTTCTGGCTTTTATTGGTTTAGTCATCGGCAGCAACTTATTGTCTACTTGTAATAATTAAAAGAAAAGCCAATCCATCAACAACTATCGGTTTAGTTGGCAGAAGTTATTGTTTTAAAGGTTAAATGAATTGTCCTTATTGAGAGGAAAATCTTTATCCTTTTATAATTTTAGCAGGGATCTGATTGGAACTCAATACATTTTAATATTGTTGACAGTCATGTACGGTGGTTGAGGCTGAGGACCTAGGACTATTAGGTCTCAGGTTCAATCCCTAAGAGGAGTTTTCTCCTAAAGGGTTATATATATATATATATATAGTTTGATATTGTTGACAGTCATGTATGTTTGTAATAGTCAGTTTGTAATATCTTATGATAATTATAGTATCAGTAATGATATCTACTAAAATTGTTGTAAGCTCTCTATAATGTATATGATTCATATGTACCCGACCAAAAAAATGCATTTTAAATATGGGGTGATTTAAAAAAATAAAACAAAAAAATAAAGGCTAAACCACAAACAATGTATAGGAATGGCAACGGGGCGGATCGGGAACGGATTATGATATTGATTGTGCACAAATTGTCATCAGTTTAGGTTGCATTTTAGTGTGCATTTGTGTGTAATTTGGGTGATTTAAGTACTTTGATAATTGGTTTTTCATGAAAAATGGATTGTAGGTACAAAAGGGACATAGAAGACAAATTTGATGCTAATTATGTAAAAATTCAATGACAGCTATTTTCCATTTGTTGCATGTGCTGGCCATGTGAAGAGTGGGAATACACATGAAGAGAGAGGGAGATAAAAAGGGGGGCTGTTGGCTGCAGAAAATGGGGCTTTTTAGGACTATTTTGCTGCAGATTTTGGGGCTGATTGCAGAAGAGAAGAAGGAGCAGCTGCTCCATGGGAGCTGTCCAAGGGAGCTACTGCAGAAGAGAAGGGGATGTTGTCCATTGAAAAGGCTGCTGCAGAAAGTGAAAAGGAAGAAGGAGAAGAGGAAGAAGATGATTAACACCATTGAAGACTTCTAACTATTTTTCTTTTCTCAACTTTTATCTTTATTTTTCCTTTTGTATTAGAACTATGAATTTTATTTGTTTGAGTTATTGATTGGTATGATTTTAGTCATGCTAGGCTAAACTCTTTTTGTTGAGATTCATGACTTTTTATTTGGTTTGGTTTTTAATTTCAGTCTTTAATTAAAATTCCTCTTATGTTCATTATGGTTAATGCTTGCTTGTTATTGACGAATAATCATAGCATGATTTCAGTTAGTTTTGCACATTGAGAGATGGTGAAGCTAATAGAACCACGAACACAAAAATTAATTGATTCAGATTAGAAATAATTGGATTGATTAATTCTTTTGCAATTGAGATTATGACTTGTGATGAATATCAATGGTTGTATGATGAGGGTGACAGCAATTCATATTGATATTGATGATTGATTACAAGTTAGTTAGTTAGAGCTTGAGAGAGTCTAATTAACACTTAAGATATAAATTGCATGAGTGATTAGCGTGATGAATTTATAAGCTAGTCCAAGTATTGAAGATTGTTTCTTAACAAACCAATTACATCTTAATTTGTTGAACTCTTTTGTATCTAGCAATTTTAGTCATCATCTTTCACTATAATTACATAAAGTGTTCATTGTGCCTATTTTTATAAATGATATTTAGTTAGAGTTGATGATCGAGAGATATTAATTCTAACGGGCCTATGAATGCTTGTGAAGTGGTTTAAGGCTAGAGATAGCTTAAACTTAATTCAATTCCATTTGAGTGTGCTTTATGATTTATATTCTGTAATTATTGAGGCTTTGAATCAATGAGAGTTGTTTAAAGTTCTTTTTAATTATTAGAGATAAATTAGGTGATTTTTGCTTGAGAGAGATTAATTGCCATTTTAGAAAACTCAGGATTTGCAATGTGTTGATTGAACCATTGATTGAATTGTTAGAGAGGAATTGAGTGAAATAATCCCCTACCTCCTCACTATCCTTGTTATTTTTAGTTTAGTCGTTTAGTTTCTTTAGTCTAAAAATTAAATAATCTTACTTTAGAATTAAATTTTAATTGTAGCTTTAAACAAGAATTCGATAGGATCGAGTGGTGATTAGGCTATGCAATCCTCGTGGGATTGACAACTCTACTTACTCTATATTACTTGTGGACTCCATGCACTTATGGAAATTAACCAACAGATATCCCCGTCCCCGCCCCGTGACATATATATATTTCTCCGACCCCGCCCCATATGTAACATCCGCTCCTCTAGCACACGTGTGTGGTGTGTGAGATACCTTTTATGCATATTTGATAATGGATTATTTGAGTTTAGTTTGGGTAAATATAATGTAGAAAGGACTAGATTATAAGGGCTTGTTTGTAGCGAAAATAAGTTTAA
>CATIWO010020354.1:0-34480 GCA_949673435.1 Macaranga tanarius | reverse complement strand
TAATAAATGTGTTGATAAATACTTGGATTTGGATTAATGGCCCAAGGTGTATGGGCCTAGGCTTAAAAGTGTTTTGAGCCAAAGATTAATCCAAAGCAATAAAAAAAATCCAACAACCTAATCTAGGTCCATTAATTTAATGGATTGGGTTTTTGACCAAGTGTTGGCCCAATGGTAAGCCCAAGTCTATATTATTAATGTAAAGATTTGGTTGTATCACTTGGACTTGGATTAATGGCCCAAGTTGTATGGGCCTAGGCTTAAAAGAGTTTTGGGCCAAAGATTAATCCAAAGTGCTGAGATAGCCTAACAACCTTATCTAGGTCCATTGATTTAATGGATTGGGTTTTGGACCAAGTGTTGGCCCAATGGTAAGCCCAAGTCCATATAATTGATGTAGAGATTTGGTTGCTTGTATTCTAAAAGTATAAAAGATGTATTGTAGACTTATACATTGGATGTGTTGTCTACTTCTTCTTTGGACACTTGTAGAGACACTTCTCAAGTGTATATGTATACTAAGTGACAAGTGTCATGATGATGTCATTGATGATGTCATAATGATGTCATGTGGTAGGACCCCATGATGTCATGGATGATGTCATGATGATGTCATGATGATGTTATGGTGATGTCATGTTGATGTCATGCATGATGTCATGATGATGTGGCAATCTCTACACTTTATTTTGTCCTTAGTGGTTTTTGGATATCCATCTTTTAGTGTGGGTTTTGGATGTTCATCTTATAGCTTTGTTCAAGTGTTGAACAACAATAGTGGATGGTTTTTGTTGGACAAAAACATGAACTCCATACCAAAGAAATCAAATCAACACATACCCTTCATTGTTCTTGCTAGGAAGATTGATATAGAGCAAGTTCTTATGAGGGTCATAAGAAAGGATATTTGCTTCTACTTTGATCTAGGCAAGAAGGTGGTTTGGTGAGAGCTTGGTGTTTCAAGCTAGAGGTTACACACTTGGGTGACTAGGGCATGTGATTCAAGAGTTGAATCATCCATACCAAACTAGTAGATACCTTGTGGTCTACATCAAACATAAGGAGTTTGGTAAGTTTCTTTAAACTTGAATTCTTTGTTGTTGTTGGTATACATGCTTGTAAATGTTGGTGTATGTGTGTATGGCTATGTGTAAATTACAAATTGGTTCTTTGGGATTGGAATTCTTCATGTGATGAAGAGCTATGCAATGAAATTTTTGAAATTTCACCCATATTGGGCACACGCTTCTGTCGCGCTCTGTTGTATAGTACGATTCCTTTCAGTTGGAGCCGAATTACTTGATGCAATTTTGATGAAAATGAACTTGATGATGTTGATTTTTTTTTATGGATAAAAACTATGCTAGGGATACGTAGCTTATATTAGAGCCAGTGTGCTCTGATACCAAATCTGATATAACCTTCTAGTTATTAAACAATAAGGAACTGTAACAATCTATTAGAACCGTTGCCCAAAGATCTATTTAGCATAAACTGAAAAGAATTAGAACCCAATAGCTATCTCACAGCTAAGAACTCTAATTATCAAAGGGTTGAATTTGTAACATGCTCGAAACAAATTCGAAGATAGCTCTCATAATAACTCAGGAAAATTCAAATCTGAATTTGAAAATAATCACTATTAATCAACTTATGAAATATAATATTTTTACAAGTATTTATAGACTTATAATCCTAAACCTAAACTGATTCTAAAAGAAAACAACTCTTTAGGAATAAACAACTATACTCCTAATTAGACACAAATCCTAACTAGTAAAGAAAACTCATATTTAGCTAATTTAAACACAAATTCAGATAAAATAAATATATCGAGACACGGGCATGTATAATTCAACAAGGGCATGAGCGAGCTATAAAAAAAACTGGCAGAATGTTACACGGCTTAGAACATGACCTGACCTTGATCATACACGGGCATGTTTCGATGACGGTTTTGAGATAGAACGTCACACGGCCTGATACATAGGCATGCCTCGATGACAATTTTGAGATAGAATGTTACACAACCTGATGCACGGGCATGCCCGTGTACCCTACTAAACATTTTATACACCTTTAACATGGGTGTGCAGAAGTCCACACGGGCATGTATCAGCTTGAACACAACTAACTAAGTTGACTAACTTAGTTTCTACTAAATTGCTTCCATCTTTTTCCCTATGCTCAAGATTCTCTTATACAAGTCCTATGATGGCCTTTTTCATCCTTTTAGCTCGTGATCTTATTATAGGTCCTCCACCATAGCTTAAAGAATTTTAATTTGGTGTAGTGTCCCCATGTCCAGATGCATCCAGATATATACTATATAAATTTTTACTAATAATAAACGGAAAAAATATCTAACAAATTTATTATTAAAATAAAATCATAATTTTTATTAAATATATTATAATTTATATGGTAAATAATATACTTTAAATTTTTATTAAATAATTTTAATTTATATTTTATATTTTTTAAAATTACATCAGTCTCATTTAGATTCGTTTAACTTCATAAACAGCGCGCGAACAAGTGGCATAACAAAATCAGCTCAAACTCAGAAACCGAACTAGTTAAAACTCAACTCAACTCAACTCATTTATACCTCTAATTATATGCTTCCTCGTACTGAATAATCATATTAATGATTTCTCATACCTCTATTTCAATGTATCCACTTTGATTTTTATCAAAAAATTTAGAAAAATGACTTTTACAATCTTAAAAGTATGGTTAATTTTACAATTTAGTCCTATAAGAAAAATTTTCAATATCCGTTAAGTGAGATGGATATTGATGACATAAGCCAAGTATTTCCACCTTACTTCACACTTCAGTTGCCACGTCAACGTATTCATGCCATGTTAATATATAGTTCTTCTTCTTATTTTTCTTCTTCTTCTTCTTCACAACAAAATCCACACCATCAAAATAAAAGCAAAAAAAGAGAAGGCCTCATCTTTCTTTAGAAAAAAATGGAACCCTTGTTTGACTCGATGAACTAACAAAACCTAAACCATCAAAACAAAAGCAAAAAAAAAGAACACCCCATCTTTCTTTCTTGCTTTTTTTCTTTCTTATATTCACATCATTCATTAATCTCATTTCCCATTCACATCTATTTTGTAATTACTATTCTTTGGTGGGTTGGTTTCTACTTTAAATTATTGTTAGTTTCTATTTATATTATACCTTTGAATATTCAAACCATTACCATAGACTTTTTCATTGTTACTTATTTTCTTTCTCTTTTGTTTTCTTTTGAGGGTCTTCTTCTCATCTTTCTAATTAATAAGATGGCATTTCAAACAAGATGGAATCAACTTAAAATGGCAGCAAATTTCCATTTCACCAATACATGGCTATCAAAAAGCAAATGCTTGCTTAGCTAGAGACGATTGTCAAACATTATGGCCAACTAGTAATCAATCATCAAATCCTAGTAAAATTGGGCAGCATTCCCCCCAACACATTAATTTCACAGTTCAGATTCAACATCATTGCTCAGGATTCACAAATTCATCAACTCATCAACACAATCAATACATAGAGTAATCAAAGAAATTAACCTGAATTGTGTTTTCTCCTGAAGTATGTTTTAATCAGAGGAGATCTATACTTTTTGAGGTTGCAAAATGGATTGGGGGAACTAGCTTTAATGGAAAATAGGGAAGTGGTGATCACCAAAAAGGGGCTAGTAAAGGCAGCAAAGCTGATGAAGCTATTGCTGGTGGTCAGAGAGACAGTAGCGCTGATGGTCAGGGGCTTCTCATTAGTAGTGATAGCAGTGGCTGGGGAAGGAACAATGGCAGCACAAGCTCCTTTCTCTTTCTCTCGAGCGATGTTGCAAGCTGTCTTTTTTTCTCGCGTAATGTCAGATGTAGCAAGGGCAGTAGCTTCCTCTCTCTCTCTCGTGCGATGTCGGAAGCAGCGGTTGGGGAAGAGGCAACGATAGCTTCTTCCTCCTCCTCATACATAATGGCAGTGGCCGGACCTTCCTTCTCTCCACAAGCCGTAACGGTAGCAAGATGGCTACCTTCCTCTCACATAGTGGCAGCAGTAACAGAAGCTCTTCTGTTGGTGACGTGCTCCTCGGTGGCTTGGACAGTGGTGGCAGTGGATCGAGTCTCGATGGCAGTAGTAATGGAAAGAAGATGTTACGGAGAAGGAGATGATGAACAGAAATTGAGGGGTTTTGGGTCTTGTAGGGAGGATGAAAAAGAATTTTGATGGGGATTAAAAGTGGGAAAAGGAAAATTTTGAGGGTTTTGGTGGAGGAAATTTTAGATATTTTTCTTAATAGAATTAAAATTTCCTTAGTGAAATATTAATGAGGAGGTATCTATGCAAGGGTTAGCTAAAGATATACTAATTTCACCAGGATTGAGGTTTTGAATTTGGTGGTCTGGGGGGGAAAAATTAGCAGAAGAATTTTGAGCTGGGTCTTCATAATATTTTTTAGCCCATTCTTATATGTCTACAATGTGTTGTTGGTGTTAGTCTTGGGTCCTTTTTCATTCTCCTTTGATTCGGGCTTGTTCGTAAAGCTGGGGTTGAATAACTTAATAGAATTGTCTAGTGAAATCATCAAATTTCACTTTAGGCTTTAACATGGTTTGAAAGTGAAAGAAGAAAAAAGAATGAAGGGGGTAAAATGGAGGAATGAAAGGGTAAGGAGCCATTTATATCATATAACTAGCTATGGGCTTGGCCCAAGCTAATTATATACGGGGGCATTAGGCCTAATATGAATTTTAAGCCCAATAATGGGCCCATTTCACCAATCCCAATCCATTTACATGTAAATTAATTTTATTTTGGTGAGAAATTAATTTTTAGCTTAGGGGGAAAGGGAGAAAATTCCAGAAGAATAATTAACAGGACTGTTAAGCTATGGAGCAACTCAAAGGGATGCAAGGTTACAAAATTAATGGTGAAAATTACTAAAGCTTAATGGTTAGACTTCTTTCAGAAGTTAATGAACTATAAAAGAGGAAAAGCTAGCAAAGAGAAAGAGATCTAATCGAATCCCAATCAAATCCAAGAAAAATCCAAACACCAGCAAATAGCCATTTTCTATAGCTTTCTAGTTTAAGCAAATTTTACAATTTCTTAAGCAATTTCATGTTTCTTTTACTTAATTTTAACTTCCTTTTACCTTTTTACCAATCTTGTAGAACATTACACCAATAAAAGTCTTAGTTTACAAATTTCTTTATCCTGTTCATCATTTACTACTAAAAATTATAAACCCATGTTGGAACTCAAGAAAATTATGGTAAAGGCGCTTGGAAATCCATAACTTGTCTGAAGAAGTCAGAATTTATTTGGGAAAATAATTTTTCTCTAGCATACTCGAACCCAGTTCATCAAAAATTGCACCAACAAGTACTAAGAATCCTTACTTTGTCAACTATACTAAGAAGTTTTTTATTCTTGATAGTAATCCTTGATAGTTTTTTATTCCTTCATCTTTTGCATTTTAAATTCTCTTATCAAATTTATAATTGGCATGCCTTTGGTCTTGTCATTTTTTTCATGCTCTTTATTTAAAAAGTTCCAAATTTTATTTACAAACTTCACTATCATGATTCTAATGAAGATTGTGGATGAAATATCTATAAATAGATTGGCCCTAGCTTTAGATTTATTTTGTTCCCTCTATTTAATATTTTTTTATTTATTCCTTGGTTGGATTGTTTGGAAGGGGAGGAACTTCATACTCATCTTCAATAGCCTCCCATAAATCATTTCCATTAAGTCTGCCCCCATTATGACAAATCACATTCAAAAACTTGTTCCATCAAACACCAAAGGTGCAATTAGAGTGAATCAAACTTCTTAATCCTTTTTCTATAAAGTAAGGATAAGCATTCAAGGAAAGTATTTTAAGCTCTAACAACCTTTCAATCCATCAAGATTTAACTACTCTGATACTAGGAGTTGTTATTTTAATATAAACAAAGTGCAAAAATAGCAAATAATAAAAAATTTTGAATTACAAATTTCACAATTTTATTTAATCATAAACTTCAATTTATACAATAAAAATGTAAACTAAAATGAGCGTAAAATGGAGAATATTATGGCATTAAGATCATAATAGATAATCATAAATAGTAAGAGAAAAAGACTTGAAATAACAAACTCTCAGAAACTATGTCTTCACTGTAATCTACTAACTAATTTATTTATTTATTTGCAGCATAACTTTCATAAGTTGCCATCATATCAACATCCTTGTCAATAACAAATTAGCATCAGTAGTAGTAGTAGTTCTACAGTAGCAACGACTCCTAAGGTATTGCATTCAATAAAATTTACTAAAATTTTTATTTTATTCCAAAATAAATTTTACATAAAATTCAATTACAAATAAATTTTTATTAATATAGTGTCTTTGATTAAATCAATATTTTATGAATATATTTTTAATGTATTTATAGTTTATTATATGGTATTTAGTGTAAATTTAAAATTCAAAATAATATGTTTAGTGGCCAAAAATACCCTTTTAAACTAACATTATATAATAATAAAATAATACAAAAATCTTTTTGAAATAAAAATGATAAAAGAGGCATTTTGATTTTATGAAAAATGTAGATTTAAAATTATATATGAAATTCTAACTATTTTGTTAAAATTTGGTTTAGTTATGAAAAATTCTACAATTACAAATAAATTTTATAAAATTTTCATTTAAATTTAACACAATAAATTTAGATTTATAGATAAATTTTATAGAACATTATAAAATTTATGAATTTATGAAAATTTGTTAGGAAATTCTCAAGTTCTGTCTATGTTTTTAGACTATTTATCTTGTATTATCTTAATTGTTTGCAATTCTATAGAAAAATGAGAATTAATGGACAAGTTCGATAAAGTTGACTAGAGAGTTTATATTTTGGAAAGTTTATAAAGAATCAAAGTTGGAAACTTTGCTTTCCAAAGCATTAAAAAAAATACTTGATATTTATTTAGATCCAAAATGAGACTTCATATCTTGTAAATGTGTTCTTTTTGAACTAATGAGAAAAAAGAAAAATCATTTACAATCTTAGAGGAAAGGGTTATTATGTGGGTATAAACATTTTAATTTTTTTCTTTGAATTTAAGTTGATTAATAGTTCATTAATGATTTGTAAATGCCTTCCACATTAGAGACACGAAAAAGAATCTACTAATCCTAAAATAAAGGCTTATAAGTATAATTGAAAATAGCATTTCAAATTTTCTCTTAATTTTATTTATGATTCAATATTTTTAGGGTAGTTAATATTTCTAAGCCATGAATATCTACCATAGTTGTGTGATATGTGTTTATATTTAAAGGTTGATCATACATACATTTGTTTGTTTTTATAAAGTTAAATAATATTCTTTGCTATTATTGATTTCAAAATATAAGCTTGAACTGCTTCAAAGTGCTCAAAAATTGTACTTATTTCTTTCTTGTGTTCTCTTATAACCTCGTTGGAGACTACTAAAGATCGAATCTAATAGATAAGAGTAGAATTAAAATAGTGAGAGGCACCACTAGTCCTCTAAGTTAAAGTTTCTTTTTAAAGTTCAGTAAGTGTCTATTGAAGCTTGTAGTTAAAAGGAGTCTAAGCAAAGGTAGTGAGAGTTTATAGTGTAGATGGTGCTGGAGTCCAAAACTCATATATCTTATTTCCTTTAATGAGCTGTAATTTCCAGAAGGAGCATAGTTGAAAAATAAAGAATTGCATTCATATCTAGTAGTTAGAATATCAAGGTCATCACAAAAAAGAATTGATAAGGAGTTAGACTTATTAAAATGGGAATCATGTACACTAAGTTTAACAGAGGTGGAAAAAGAAGCAAAGACAATAAAAGTGGTACTAATGGATCAGGTTATTAGTGACAAAGTCTTCACTCCAGTGCTAGTGAAATTAGTGTAAGGAGTATAGAATCTGACATATGATTATGAGGTACAAAAGCTTTAAACAAAAAATCAAATGGCAAACATCTTCCTATTCAAATTTGGAAATAAGGGTAATAAAATAAAGGTGCAATTAGGAAAACCATAGACGATATAGAAATAATTGCTATTATTGAAGGAATGGCCACCAAACTTTACAATAGACAAGATTGATTTCAAACATGCATATTTCTAGGTACAGGTACATAGGCTCCCCTTAAACTAATGATAAGAGAAAATGCATAAAAAATTTAAAAGACATTTGTGGGTCTAAAAGAGATTAATTTTAGCTTGGACAATGAAATAACTTATACAAGCTATATAAGAATCAAACTCAGCTTAGCAATTGAAGATCCATTAATAGAGGGTTAATATAATCAGAGAGAGGGGAAAGAGGATTTGATTCACTTTAGATATAAGCGGTTGCTAGAATTTCGCTATCTTTATGGAGGAATAGGGCATAAAAAAAATATTTACCATAATATGGGAAAGTTAATTAAAGCCCAATCATTGCTAAAAAGAATAAATTGTTATAGCCAGTGAATCAGGATAGAAGTGATGAGCATTCAGGGTAATAAATATAGTAAAGCTCACTATAAGATAAAATATAAAAAGGCAAAGAAAGAGCCAAGCAATAAAGGTAGCGATGCGTGGAAATCAAACTGAGCAAAAGCGAGTGAGAAATAGCGATAAAGGATCAATATAACAAAGTTCACTACTTCAGCTAAGCAAATAGGTCCATGCAGTAAAAATGTTTGAGGAAATAGAATACCTCGACATCAAACATCAAAAAGGAAAGAAACAAGCCTCAAAAAGTGAAAGCTAGAAAAATACTTTCTATAGCAAGAGAAGAAGATTGTAAAGGAGATTTGGGCACAGCTGGAGAGCAAAAAAGATGGGATAAATGTAATTAACATAAAAGAAAGGAAAAAGGTAAAGCATAAAAGGGAACAAATAAAGATAGGGAGAAGATGGAAGATAAAAAAAATATAGTTTTGTTAAGAATATGAAGGTAATAAAAATACAGGTAAAAGCTAAAAGGGATGAGAATAAAGAACAAAGAGAACTTGATGAGCCAGACCATAAAAGGCCTAAATATAAATATCAAAGACTTCAAATTCAAGTGTCAATAAGTGCCTAAAAAGCTTTAATAATAGGTACTAACTCAAGCCCATATATTACTATTGATAAATTAACACACAACTCTCCCTTGCCTTTTCTTGAAAAAGAACATCAATAGAGGCTTAGTCCAAAGCTTAATCAAGTCTATAACACAAGAAGCAACCCACTTAAGAAGAATGGCCCTCCAAAACTTAAATAATAGGCTCGAGCTAGGGCTATAACAATTAAAATGCAAGCAGTACTTATGCAAGACCAGAATCAACAAACTTAAGAAGTTTCTGCACCTCCCCATAATTAAGAAGATGGCACCAATAGTTCTCAACAAGTTATGGTGGCTATATAGTAACCATTAGGCACACAATAAAACTAATTATATAGAATTACTAAAAGTTAGGGCAATCCTTGACAATTCAAGATCTAAAAAGAGCTAATAAATAAAATTTACCCAAGTGTGGTATTCTTGATGGAATTTAACATAGATCATAGTACATAAAAAAGTAAAGGAAGAAATTTTAGTTTGAAAGTGCAATATACGAAGAGTCAGTAGGTTCATTAGGGGGCCTAGCATTGTGGTGGAAATTAAAAATAAAGGCAATAGTGCTTCAAAAGAATAGGCACTTAATAAATGTAATGGTGGGAAACAAAGATGTTTAGCATCTTATATGTGTATATGGAAATTCAAAGAATAATGAAAATGAGGCAATATGAGATAGATTAAGATCTTTAAAGCAATAAGGGAGAGTTCCACGGATGCTGATGGGTGACTTCAATGTGTGTATAGAATCGTCAAATGAAAAAGGAAAGAAATAAACTAAGGGCCAATAACAAGATCTAAAAAGTATTTGGCAAATTATGAATTGGTTGAAATAGAGTTCAAAAGAGGATGTTTTACCTAAATGAACAAGTAGGGTTTACAAAGGAATGTTATGGATATGCTAGATAGAGTGGTTGTGAATGTAGAATGGAATGAAAAATTAAAGTATGCCCAAGTTTTATAAGAAATGTTTTTTGGCTGGAATCACAGGCCATTGATAGTGAGCTTAGAAATGAGAATTAAGAGAATGTAGAAAAGCTTTAAGTTTGAATCAAGATGGTTAATAAAGAATAGATGCCAGTAAATAGTAGAAGAAATTTGGTAGGACTATAGGGGAGGCCACGGGGGAGAAAGCTTAAGCTTAAAACTACACAAGTGCAAGAATTAGCTTTAGAGTTGGAGTAAAGTTCATTTTGGCAACATAAAAGAGAAATTTTGGAATTTTAAAAATAAGCTAGAAAGCCTATATAAAGAATAGTATAATCATGGGGCTATAAATCAAATTGAGCAAATAAAAGTAGAGTTATCCACACTCTAAAAATAGGAAGAGATGTATTGGCAACAGAGGTCAAGGGTATAGTGGCTATCTTAAGGTGACAAAAACACTTGATTTTTCATCAGTCAATAATACATATTAGGAAAAGGAACTAGATTGTAATAATAAGAGTAGAAAATAAAAAATGGGTGTAAGGGCAAAAGGTAGTGACTCGGAAAGCTTTGAAGTTCTTTCAAAAGGTATTCATAGTAAAGCCTATAAAGATATCAGAAAGAGTCATGGGAGCAATACCAAAGTTGGTCATGCCAGAGTAGAATAAAGCACTCTTGAAACTAGTACTAGAAGAATTAAGGCAAGCATTATTTACTTTAGGGGTAAATAAAGCCCCTAGTCCAGATTGATACCCAGGACTTTTTTATCACAAGTACTAGCATATTGTAGGGGAGGACCTGATTTAATTGATGAAACTTTTCTTCAGCTTAAGATAGATGCTAAGAAATTTAAACAAGACTCTCATCTCTATGTTTTTAAAAGTTTGAGGCCCTAAGTAGCCATTCCAATTTTGGCCTATCAACTACAGAAACTTCACATACAAGGTAAAAGTAATATTATAACTAATATAATGAAACCTTTAATGCAGAAGCTGGTGATAGAGCAGCATTTTACCTTTATCCTAGGAAGAAGCATATAAGATAATGTATACATAGCTCATAAGGTGTTCCACTATCTAAAGTTAAAGAAAAAAAGAAATAAGGCAAAATAGTTATTAAGCTAGACGTGCTAAAGGCATATGATAGAATCAACTGGGATTTTTTAACCTACATAGTGGAACAAATGGGATTCAATCGAAGATTGATTAAAATGGTAGAAGAATATGTAAGGATTATCTAATATGCCCTAGTAATTAATGGAGCCAAAACCCCTTATTTTATACTAATAAGAGGATTCAGGCAAAGGGACCAATTATCCCCTTACCTATTTATAATAGTGTCTAATATACTATCAAAAGTTGTAATCCAAGTTTTAAAAAGGAAAGAATTAAAAGGCCTCAAAATAGCTAGGAACTATCTTATATTGACCCATTCATAGATGATGCAATGCTCTATGGTATTGTAATCAAGCATGAAGTAAGAACGATAAAGCATTAACACCATTGTAGAAGCTAAAAACTAGGCTACAACTATTTTGGGATTTAAGAAAGTAGATCGATGAAAGCTTATTAATTTAGAAATGCTTTTGGATTAGGGGAGAACAATAGTAGAGCTCTCAAAGTTCTTATTAGAGAGAGTACAATCATAGAAGTGCATAATATTATCTATAGCCAGTAGGGAAATGCTTATAAAATCTATTATCCAAGTAATCTCAACATATGTTATGACAGTATTTAAAATCTTGGAGTAGGTAATAAAAAAGATATAATGAATGGTGGCTATGTTTTGGTGGCATTAGAAGAAGGATAGAAGAATAATTCACTAGGTCAAATAGGAAGAACTCATAGATCCTAATCGAATAGGGTAAAATGGGATTAACAAACTTACTATTGTTCAACACAACCTTATTGGCAAAGCAAGGTTATAGGCTCCTTAAAAATCCAAATGCCTTATAAGCAAAAGTTATTAAAAGTATATACTTCCATCATTTTAGTTTTATAGAAGAAAAATAAGGCAGTAGGCCTTTATGGGTATGGAGTAGCCTATTGGTAAGAAGGAAGTTATTAGAGTATAGTTTAAGGTGGAACATCAGTAATGGTGATTGTGTGGATATATAAAAGCAGCCATGGGTTCTAGTATTGGAAGGATTTAAAATTAAAATATATGAGTCTAGTAGGCCTGACCTCTTCTTGGTGAGAGATTTGATGGTAGAAAGCCCTTCTTCATGGAACCAAGCATTTATTAATGGCATATTTAGCCCTTAAAAAGCAACATTCATAAAACATATTCTATTAGAGGGATTAATAAGTCAAGGTCACTTAGTCTAGCACCACACAAAATCATGTAACTACTTTGTGAAATCAAGCTACTTATGCTTAAAGGGATTAGAGGAAGAGTTTAAAAACACTAATAGAAGCCATAGAAATAGCCAAGAAGTAGTATAGAAAGCATTATAGGGTCTCCAAGTAATACTAAAGATTAAATGCTTTATATGGCAATATGTTAAAAACATAAATACGTGTCAAACCAATCTGTATAAAAGAATGTGCAAACAGCCTTATATGTAGGTTATGCAGTCATGAAGAAGAAGTAATGATTCACTACCTATTTTTTATCTAAAAGCACAAGTGGTATAGTTTATAAGCACATTGGGCTATCAACCCTAACAGAAGCAGTTTGAATCATTCAAGGGCTTATGGGAAAACATGGTGGATCTATCGAGAGCTATTAAGCAAGACGATGTCTTGGAGTAGCTAGCTTGCTAGTTTAAAAAGAAAAAATAAAATTTTGCATTATTTACAATTGAAGAAGAACCTCCCTAAAAAATCTTGTTAAAAGCTTCAAAGTTGAGATGTGAGATGAACAAGGAGAGGACAATGGTAATTTAATAGGAAGCCAAGATAGGGGGCATAATTCACACAGTAGAAAAAAGCATTGGTCAATCCCCCTAAGAGTATGGTGGAAGATCAATATGGACGGCTCTTATATAGCAAGAAAGAAAGAAGGAAGCATAGCTTATATATACAAAGATGAGGGGGAAGAAATGGTTAGAGCTTGGGTAGAAATAAAAATGTTCTTCTACTTTGATAGTGAAAGTAAAAGCACTAATAGAACTTATTAGATTTGTAGTTCCATCAGGAGCTCAAAAGATCAAAGTTGAATTAGATGCCTAGATGGTTGTTGATGGTTGTAATGATCAAAATCAAGCTGCCCATAGAAAATCCAATCAATAGTAGAAGATGTAGGAAGAATCAAAGAACATGTTGAAAATTGTAAGACTAAGTATGTTTTTAGAACGGCAAATCAAGTGGCAAATTGGCTAGCTAAGTATGTAGCTGCTGTTTTTTGGTGATGGACAACTATATTCAGTTCCTTCAGAACTGAGTGAAATATTAAAAGTGGATGTAATTTTGTCCAAATAATAATCAATGGTATTCATTTGATGTTCAAAAAAAAAAAGTGCCCAAGAAAAGGCAAACTTGCAATAAGGAAAAAAAAAATTTGTTCAAGCGCAATAGATACATGCACTCCTTATTTGGTTTAATTTCACTGAAAAATTTATTTCATTTTCAAATACAATTTATTTACAAATAAATTCTTATTAATGAATGAAGTATATTTAATTTAAATAAATATTTTATTAAATAAATTCATTTGAAAATTTTAATATTTTTATAAAATTTAGTTTGGTAATAAGTAATTTTATAAAATTAAAAATTAAAAATTAAAAATAAATGTCATAAAATTTTCATATTTAAACTAAACACATTTACTTAAATTTGTAAACAAATTTGATAAAAGGTTATCCAATTCATTTACACTAAACAATGTTGCCTCCATGATTTACGCTTTCAATCCTTAAGATAGAGGTAACTACAAGAGTTCGCGTGTCTGGCATGTATACATTCACTATTTTGCTTAGGTTACTTTTTTAATGTTGGCAAAACACATAATTGATCCCCAAAAAATTTCATTTTTTTATTTCAGACCCCATAGTTTATATATTTACATATATTTAGACCCGCTAATTTTGCATATTTATGTAACTAACTGAATTTGTCAATTTACCTTATATACTTCCAATTTTGTCAAATTAACATCTTAATTTTTCTGTAGTCTATCATATAAATACTTGTACTTGTATCAATTTGCCACTTTACCACTATATATATGATGACGTGTTATCTCACGTGTCATGCCAATAGTACATAAAGTGGTTTATAAGTTATAATTTATACGAGTTAGAGTGTTTAAATGCCAAAAGTGTAAGTAGATGTATTGAAATGATAAAAAATTTCAAGTTCAAGGAATAGTGTATGTATTGTGGCTATATATATATATATATATGTTTGCTATTTATAGGCAGGTGTACTTAATTGAGTTATGCAATATAGAATGAGTCTAGTTTTATGCTAATAAGAAATTATTACTTTCATACTACTAGAAATTATTCATCTAACCTAAGTTGAACTGAACAATTAAATAAAAGAATCGCAACTAAGCAAATAAACAAATTAAACAAAAACTTATCAAGAAAACAAATTTAACAAAGAAACCAATATAAATAGAGATGCTAGGATTTTAGAATTCATTTAACATTAACTATGCAATTGACTAACTTAATTCAATCCAAGACAGTTGTAATATTAACTTCTATTGCATAAGATAGCGCATTTCTTTTAATTAATTAACAAGCTTAAGATTGGAGATCTAACGATAGGCAAGATCTAATGGCTTTAATCAAACGATGTGAGACCTAACTCATAGATTAGCTGCATAAATTGCATAAAGATTGCAAGTTGAAACCTTTTATAAAGACATAATGAACATTAAACACACAAAACCCCTTCCCATTATAGCAAATTACTAAGAAAGTATAATCCAAAACACCTACTAAAGCCTATGAGAATCGCAAATAGCCTGCCAAGTGTAGAAGCTTTTTGCAATTTTTCTTGATAATGAGTTATGAATTTTAAAAATATGTGTGACAACATACACAAACACACATGCATATATATAGAGATATAGAGAGAGAGATTGCATATTATTTTCTTATTAATGAGTGTTTACAAAGTATGTGTTGCAACTTACATCCCTCTACATCACCTTTTTTTTTTTTTTTTCCTTTGTACAAGAAATTAACTACGTACAATTCACCGTCAACTAATCTTTTTTTATTTGTCTTTCTACATTTGTGCTATATACTATTCACATTTCTCTTCATAGAAAGGCAGATTGTTGCACCAATCCATTCCAAGAAATGAACCAATTAATTTCCCTCGCAAAGAAAAAAACTGAACTAAGAACGTATACAAGAATCTCTCCAACAACAAAGAAGGAAAATAGTATGCGTAGAAAAAAAGAACCATGTAGCTGAAAGAAAAAATTTCAGAGACTGAGGAACTTTGCAAAAGAATGTATGTCCAAAATTTCCTAGGACATTATATATGGCTTTTTGGGTAGCTTTATTAGAAAGAGAGGATCATTCAACTTGGTAATCAAGAAAAGGAAATGAAGAAATATTGTCCATCAAACCCTCTAAATCCCATTCTCCCATTCTTAAGTTTTCTCCTTGCCAATGATTTTCAGGCCCAAACATGTCCTCTACTTTAAAGCCCTGATGAATTAGATCAGTGTTATTGAAGCAAGTGTTATTATTATGAGTGTTATTATTGAAGTGGTGGTGGTTGTTGTTGTTGTTGTTGTGGTTGATATTGCTTTTCATGCTAATAATGCTGTGATTAGTTACAGCATTATTATTATTGATGTTGTTACTAGTGCTCTTCTTCTCTTCAATGCTTCCACTACTCTCTAATGGAGGAAGACAGAGGTCCCCTTCTAACCCAATTTTGTTTTGACTCTCCAAAATCCCATAATCGCCATAAATCCCATCCCCCATGATACCAACTTGTGTTAAGCATGCAGGCATGTCAAATAACCCAGCTGCACCAGCCACGTCGAAACGGCTGTTATTAAGCACAGAGAAAGGATCAAATTGGTTAGTGCCCCCAGCAACCATGGCAAAGGATGCGGAAGATGAGGAAGATGAGTCCATGCACATAGTCATTAGGCTGTCATGATCATGCATGGGCAAAATATTTGCTATGACATCTCTGGCCTCTGAAGAATCGCTGTCGTTTGGTGAAGTTATGGAAGGATTATTGTTATTGTTGCTATTGTTCATCTTAAATCTTTTTTTTAATGTAGAATTCCAAAAGTTCTTTATTTCATTGTCTGTCCTTCCAGGAAGACGAGCCGCAATTTGAGACCACCTGAAATATTGCTAATTTTAATATTAAGTTATACTACAAACACATAATCAAGCATAAAATCAGCTAGAGATGTGCATATATGGGAGCTTCTCTACAAGTTTTCAAATGCATGGCTACTTAAGGTATAAAATAATGAAGAGGAAGAATGTTTTACCTAATTTTCTCTTTCTCGTCTCATCACTAGCCACTCTTTCTAGCCCTAGAGATGTCTACAAAGTCTTTAACACGAACTTTTGTGTAAGATAGAAATGAGCTTTTGTGTGCTATTGTTAGTTATAATAAAATTATTTCTATGGGCTCAGCAAACAGATCAAACTTCTAGATTGAAAGTTTTTTTTATATAAGAGAGCTTCATGGCCTTTAGAGGTTATGAATTTAATTTCTGATGTCCGGAGTCAAATTCACCCCTTAAGTTCAAATATATATATATAACCCCTATCTTATTAATGATAATAAAGCGATTAATTCATGTACCCTCACCCAACAGCTTAGCCTACAGTAATAAAGATTATGAGTTTGAAGTTTCAACCTAACTGGAGCTCGATTAAAAAAAGTTAAAAAGAAAGAAAAATCAGGAAAACATTGACAGGGAATTTGAATAGAGAAGAGACATAAAAATGTCTTGGAATTTTCTTGATTTTCATTTCTTTGTTAAGTAAAAATCCAATGAAACACGCTTCAATAAAACCTTTCATTCAAGAAACTGGTCTTAATTATAAAAATTTTGTTCATGTATAACGTATTTATAAAATAAGTGATATATATGTAGAAAATATTTGTTGATTCAAAAGTATTGAATTTTTGCATATTAGTACTAAAACGGCCTCTAATTCAATCTCAATTATAGTACAATTTATAAAAGAAACAAAAAGAAAAATTGTCAGGAAAAAGGAAATTTTGTATCATGTGTAAATTGAAATGTAGACTGGCTAGAACAAAAACAAAAACACAACAGGCTGTTTTTCTAAGATTGACTGACACTTTTGTGTTTTGGAAAAATATAGAAATCTAGAAGAGCTGGACTGGGTCAAAAGATGAAAATGTTTATTTTCTAAAAAATTATATTCAATTGAATATGATTATTTTTCAAAAAAAAAGTTAGTTCTGTGAGTATTAGTTTTCTGGGACCTTCTTTCTCCAATCTTTCATTATTAAAACAATAACCAAATCTTTCATATAAAACAAAACCAAGAAGAATGAAAGAAGAAAAGCAAATGAATCAATCATTGTTCAACCATTTGGTGCATGCACATGAGAATGTACTCAAATCCAAATATTAAAAAAAAAAAATTGATAGCCTGAAAATAAGCATTTCCTTGATCAATTATTGTTCAACCATTTGGTCCATACGCACAAGGATGTAATCAAATCCAACAAAAGGTTATAGCTTGAAAGTAATCATTTACTAGAGGTTAATTAGGCTTGTCCACTCCTATATGTACGGGTTGTATATAATAATGGACAATCTTAAGATGCAACATTGTGAGCTTTGGTTAAATTCAGAAGGGAAGAGAAGTGAAGAAAATAGCTAAATATTGGCATTCCAAGAATATTCATGCAACATTGATTTGTTTGTGCACACTTTGAGCAAAGAAATTAAAATGACTAAAAATACAAACGATAATCTCACATGTTCTCATGCATATATATTACTTGATTTGATATGAAATAACTGAAAGAGAGAATATTGAAATATAGAGAAAGGACCTGTTGCCAAGAATAGAGTGCAAATGGATGATAAGCTCCTCTTCTTGAGGGGAAAAAGCACCTCTCTTGAGGTCAGGTCTTAAATAATTAATCCAACGAAGACGACAACTCTTGCCACATCTTTGCAAACCAGCATTTCTTGCAATATCACTCCAACATCCTTGACCATTTGTTAACATGTACTTGATGAGCTTCTCATCTTCTTCTGGTGACCATAAGCCCTTTCTGAGCTTAGCTTTGATACCATTATTATTCAGTACTCTATCTTTCCCCATTAGATCCGGCTTTCTCATTTTTCGTTTAGACACAGTTTTAGATTAATGGTGGGTGTTGGGATCTATAGTGGGGAGTTTTTTTTTCTTTGAACTTGTTGGGTCGATAGAGATCGATACGAGAAAGCTATATATCTAAAACGATACACATGCTGGCATAATAAAATTAAAAAGGGTGTGTCTGTGAAAAAAAAATAAAGAAAAAAAAGAGGAGGCTTCATGAGGTGGTAAGAGTGATGATGATGGTGATGGTTGTGGGGTTTGCTTAGAATATGAAGATAGAGAGGGCAAAGAGGAATGTCTGTGTTTGTTGTTGGTTGATGGGTAGAGTGGAAAACGGATTGGAGGGGGACCTCCTTCGAGAGAGAGAATTGGTCTTCTTGTCTTTGACTCTATCTTGTCTTTTTCGATGCATTTTTCTTCACTCATAAGGTAATCATCATGTGTATATGAGACACAAATAATTTTGCTTCCACTTCACATAAATCATAATGCCTCGTCTTTTTTGTTTTTTCTCCTCTCCATTTCTATATAGCTAGCTAGGTTTTATGTTATATGGTTTATTATACTTCAGAAACACATGTGGCTTGAGAAAGAGAGAAAGTGCAATAAGTACTTTTAGTACACACTCTAGGGGCTAAAAAAGTTGCATATATATATTTGTTGTATGCTGGTCTGTTACTACATTTGTTTAAGATGACTACCTTGAATATCATTCAAGTATGTCTCTTACTGTGGACTAACTACCTATAGGTAGCATGCTTTACAAGCAAATTAATTAACACCCTCTCTTTTTTCCTACTAAGAAAAGGGTAACAGAAATCAAACTAAAATTTATTGCAATACCCTCCTTTTCTCATTTTTTACCAATTCTTTATCTTTAATGTACTCACCATTTCTAGATGCATGAAATGAAGGTAAAATGAGATCACACCAGGTGGAAAGATTCAATCATGTGGCTGATTGAATATTCATCAGTTTCTAGAGGGCATAAATCCTAAGTAATTGTAGAAATATGTGTTTCATGTTAAATTCAGTAGCAGCAGTTAAAATAAATGTCAAAGATTTAGATTGGCATGACCATAAATTGATATTATGTGTTGTACAGATATAATTTGAAAGGTTTTTGTAGGACCTCTACTTGTCTTCTAAGGCTATGTAAAACGTTATTCATAAACATTGAATAATCAATTTCCTATCTGTACATTATCTTTGGAAAATGTACAAAAATATGTTTTTGAATCTTGTACATGCAGATACAGAACATTTCTTGCTTCTTCTTCTTTTGGCTTTTGCTTTCAGTTTTTTGCAAAACAAAACCCCACATCATTATTAATAAAACCTCATGCTATACTTGAGTCCGATTTATTATTCTTTTAATTTTCATTCATGAATCCTGAACTTTCGAAGTACCAACATGCATCATTTTTGAGTTTGGCAGCTCAGTTGCTGTATGTGCACATAATAAACTTATCGGTGGAAATCATGGATTGAGTCTGGTAGACTATGTAATCGGCCAAGACTCTTTCAGTATATGTTTCTTTATACATTATATTCAAATTTGAAACCTTACTCTAAAAAAATAAATAAATAAGTCATCAAACTTTTTATCACTTGTATCAACATACTCGGGGAAATCATAGATTTTATGTATTTCAGGATTTCAAATATATATATATATTTTTTATTAATATATATAGTTGATAAATTTTTATCAGAATTCAATCAATTTATAAAAGCAATGATTTAGACATATGTATTTATTATATACACATTAAAGAAGCAGTACTTACGACCCTGGCGGCAGGTTCAGAATTCTGGTAAAAGAGTAATCAACAAGTTCACCACTAGATAATTAAGACCAAAAACAAGAAAAAAATCGAGAATTTAATGTAGCCATCTCAGGTTAAAACCAAATCCAAAGGCCTTTCATTTTCTAAATGATCTGTCATAGTTATCTTCCAATGTTGCAAATCCTTTTCTTTACCTAACCTCCCAAAATTCCCTACATGCCAAGAATTTAATTTCTTTAATATTTTTTCATTCATGTATTATATAAAATACTATCTATCATGATTCATCAATTTCAAGTCATTGTCCAATCCAAATGAGTATTACAATGTATAGTCATGGTCAATTGTTGAAAAATACAAAAGGGTAATACAGTTGTTCAAAGCTGATCCATTGTTTTGATAGGAACATGAAGCAGATTTTCAGGATAAAAAAGTTAAAAGAGTGGAAAACTCTCAAGTTACTCAAAAAGGGTTAAAAGAATGTATTTATATATAATATATACATTCATATACATATATGTATCCATATGTATCTAACAGCTGTCTTGAAAAAATCTGTCTTATGAGGCTGTTCAAAGCAACATGTATGGTCTACTTTGTTAAGAAGACAAGAAAGACCACGTAGCATAGATATAGTTGTTAAACTTAGTACCCAAAAATGCACATCTTTGTCTGGCTTGATATAAAATACATATATATGCAGCCATATATATTTTTATGGTATTCTTTTTAATCAAATTATGACTTGAAAAGCAAAAAAGAACTCATGAGAACCATGCAAGGAAAAATTACAAGGAACCTGCCAATTCCTAAATTTACTCCTATTTCAACTTTTGCTGGCTAGATGTATATGTGGAACATAGCCATCATATATATATGAAAAAAAAATTATGGGGAAAAAAGCAAAAGGTGTAAAAAAAAGAAGGTGAAAAAAGGGTTCTTGCTTTTCTGAAGCATCAATACCAATTTGATGCATCAAGAAATGGCAATGGGGTCTATCTGGGTAGATTTTACTTTTGTAGCTGGTTTCGCCTTATTAAGATATGGAGGCAGGATTTATCATGAAAAATATATACATATGGAACTGGACAGCTGAAATGATGAAGGCAACTTCTTTCGTTTTGTTTTATGTAATTTGACAAATTTTAAAAATCATAGTCCCCCATGCTTGCTTGGATTGCCTTCTTTTATCCTATGTTAGTACTTTGTACCTTCGCTATTTCTGCATAAGTTGTGATTTCATTTGTTAAAAAATGAAATTTTAGATTATTTTGTATCTAAATATTTATAATGGATATATAAATTCAAAAATTTATATCATTTGATATTCTTATAAAAAAATATAGAGTTAAATTAAAGAGTATTTGAATTTTCATTTTATAAAATTACTTAATTAGTTTATAATTTTTATTTTATTAAAAATATATTTAATTAATATATTTATATTATTTTTTATTTTAAAATAATTAAATAAAATATTTTTAATTTATAATTGTGCATCATATAAATTTTAATATATTTGAAAATAATTAAATAAAATATATCTTAATTTTTAATTAATCATGCATCGCATGAATTTTAATATATTTAAATTATTTTATTTTATTTACATTATGAAATAGTTAAATAAAATTTATATTAACTTTTAGAAAACAGCTAGTTTAAGTTATCCAATAAGTAATTTAGTTGTCACGATCATTTTGTATTTAAATATTTGTAATTTAAGTTTTTGGATAAGTAATTAAGGTTTCATATTTTAGGACGCGAAGGCTTAGTGATTTGATTTAAAATTTAACTGATGAATTTTTGTGGTATGATAAAATATTAATTTATATAAGTACGTAATCAATGGTCGGAATTATTTTGTAATTAAATACTTCTAATTTTATTAGAAAAGTAATAGTTCATATTTCATGGAGCAAAACTAACTAAATGTGTGTTTGATTCAAATATATTTCACAAAATTTTATAGAATTTATTTCTAAATTCATGTGTGTGTTTAGTTTAAATGAAAAATTTGTAAAATTCATTTTCAATTCCAACTTTTTAATTTTTGTGGAATTGTTTAACATTGAATTCATTTTTATTGATAAAATATGTTTAGTTTAAATAAATTTAGAATTCATTTTCAAATCAATTCTATTCAAAATTCATTTGAAAATAAAATAAATTTCTTAACGGAATTCAACCAAATAAGGAAGAGTTCATATTTTACCAAGGAAAAACTTAGTGATTTGATTTAAAATTTAACTCATGAATTTTTGTGGCAATATAAAATATTTTAAAATAAGTAATCAGAGGTCGGAATTATTTTGTTTTAATTTTGTTAGATAAGTAATAGTTCATATTTTATGGAGCAAAAATTTAAAGTCCGTTTCATTGATGAAAAATAAGCATAGGAATTGGAATTAGAACAAAGAATTGATTCTTAATGTTTGATTGGTTAAAATTTACATTGATCCTTAGTGTTTCCTTCTATTTCATTTCTTTAGAAATTAAGTCAAATCAACTATAAATTGGTCAAATATTTAAATATTGATATATACTATTTAAAATATATAAATTAATAAGCATAATTATTAAACTGTTTGAATAAAGATTATTCATTAAAAACAAATCATTTTTGTGATAATTTTTTAAAAAATTATAATGATATTTTATTAAATAAACAAAAAAATTTAAAAATAACTTTTACGTGACTGAGACATTAAAAATTGTGTTTTAACTAGATGTTGAGGTACAACTTTTTATTCACAAGATTAGAATCCTAACATGTGTTTCCCTTTACAATGGTGCCATCTTTTAGACGTTCACCTTACTGCAAAACTAAGTATTAATTATCCCTTTTTAATGATGTTCTTGAGCTGAAAATACATAAGTATATATATATATATATATATATATATACACACATATATTTCATTTGAAAGTCACCATTAATTATCATTTTCTCAACTTATATTTTCAAACAGAAAAATATTGTGTCAGGTCTCAAGTATCTTTCACAATATGGATTACTCTTGATGATGCATTTTCAATCATCATTATGTTCTGGATTAATTGCTAATACACCATGAGGCTTGCCATAATATGCACTTCAGTTTCCAGTACTTTTTAAGTTAGCACTTACAGTCCTACTTTTTTCTGATAAATAGAATGTGATTTATTTTTTAAGTTGGCACTTTCAGTCCTACTTTTTTCCCATGAATAATATGTTATCTTAAAGGACTAGAGTAATTATATTTCACATATTTTAGTTCCTATAAGGAATAAAATGGATTCATTGCAAAATCAGCAAAGGCTAAAGTCTATATTAGGGTAAATTTAAAGGATGATAATTATACCCTTATGTTATGTTCTGCCATAATCTTCAGCTCCCAGAAAAATAATAATCTTCAACTCCTAAAAAACAAAATTCAGCCAAGTCAATTATCTTAAAAAAATTTTAGAGTTCTTCAATACATGTGTCTCTCTATTATATTAATACTTATTTAATTATAATCGTTAATATTAATACTTATTAATTGTAATTATTACTATAATAGTCTATAATACATCCAAAGTAAACAATAATTTTTCTAATTTAATTTTAAGTAAAAAACAATTATTTGTATAGATAAGCAAGGGACACTTCGTCAATATCAGTTATTGGTTTCGAGCAAAATAAACACATCAATCCCGAACAACAGGAAACTGTTGTGCGGAGACCCAATCATTTCAATAAGTAATTGCCTACAGCCTCCATCCCCAAACCTCCCTAAAAAGAAGGGAAATCGATAACAGGAAAAATTGCAGTAGCCTATCAAATTTTTTATTTGCTATCAAATTTTTTATTTGCAGTTTCATATCAATCTCTCAAAATAAAAATCAGGGTAGAGAGTTTCATCGACTTTCCAAAGCAAACCATTCACTGTTAAAACAAAGATGCCTTAACTTAAATCTTCAACTACAGATGTTATGCAAATCCAATCTCTTTGGATTTGAAACAAGAGAAAGCATATATTGGTAACAAAAATGGGCAAAAGGGCTTATAAGCTCTATTCATGCGCAAGGAAAGTCAAATCTGAACAAGTTTTATGACCTCCATATAACATGGTAGAAATGAAAACTCAAACAAGAATGCAGAGGTCTATCGGCAGTTGCCCTGAACAAATTTTTATTTGCAATGAGATGCATTAGCATCATATGAAAGAGGAAGGTACAAGTGAACAAAAACCGAGCAAAAAATTCAGCATTCTTTTACTTCCTAGAGCAATGACAGTTGACAGAAAGGTATCTTGTAAAGATAATGAAATCCTTTAGATTGAGCCAAAGTTAATAGGCTCGCGCAGGAACCTCTCCATCTGCTTCGCCCTAGTCTTGATGGACATGTCAAACACCTTCTGCCCAAACTCTACCACAAGGCCACCAAGAATACTAGGATCAATCTGGAATAAATTACAGATCATCAGCATGCTTCAATTAAACAACTTGGGCATCAAAACATTGATGTAGTTAATAACACAAACCTTTTGTTCAACCTTGACTTTCTTCCCTTGTCCAATTATATCCTGTAGTGTTTCCTTCAATTGTTTCTCCTCTTCCGGAGGCAGTGGCTGGCACAGGATCAGAACAGTTAATCCTCAGATACATAGTTTAAAGTGACAAGGTAATATGGAGATGCATGACCTGTTTTACAAATACACACAACTACCTGAAACTACCTGTTTTACAAATATAAATTACTTTATGATTTGAGATGCATCATCTGAACCTCTAATAAAAGCCAAAATCTAGAGGAAAATTCAATTTGCACATGGAGATGCATGTCCTGTTTTACAAATATACATAACTACCCGAAACAACTTGATATTTTAGTTTCTGGGGAGTTGAACTTAATTTGAGGGATTAACCCTTTCTAACATATTTGGCAAGAAGGATACCATCCTAACAAGATAAGAGTTATCACAAGCTGTCATGCTAAGTTTATGCTTGTTCCATCATACTAGCAGACTAGTACCAGTAGCTTATGCTTGTTCCACAACTCCTTCCTATTTAAGTAGTACATAAACTCATCGAGTTCCAAAGCACATCTCAAGAATTGGGTACAATTCATCAAACTAAAATAAAAATGACAAGGTCATATAAAAGGAGTCAAGAAAAAGCAATTACCCTAAATTATAACGACAAACAAAGTTTAACCATAAACAACTGCAAATCCTTCTTGAGAAATAATGGAGCAGGCATTTCTACACCCATAATCGCTGAAATATATATTTCCCTTCTTAGTACTGTAAATTGGTAACTATCTTATGTAGAGAACATATTATCCAAAGGCCATCATCCAGTCATAATTTATGCAGATTCAAAAAATAAAAAATAAAAAAAAAATACAAGAAAAACCCAAAAAAAAAAAAAATTACAGATGCACAGACAGGTTCTAGAAACTAAAAAAAGTTTCAATAACAACCGTCAAACTTACAATAACAGTTGTGACCACAGCTTTGACTACTCCCTTATCTGCCATGGTCAACTCAACAAATCTCTTTGCTATGGAATCTAGGTACCTCAACCTTCCATTTTCAGCCAACACAACTATCACAAATGCAACAAAGAAATGTTTAGAATATGAAAAAATAAATACAAAAATATATCATCTAAGCTTGATAGTAACATATATATGAGAACAGGAAATAGATATTACAAAATGCTGAAGCAGAGGTTTGCAATAAAAGCAGACTGACCAAATTGCACTGCAATAATCCTAACAGAAAAGCAAAATTGGACAATGCAGGAAAATCTAATCAACAGGATTTGCTGGAAAAAATAGAAATTAAAGAAAGGTTGCCCATTGTGCAACTCTCCTTCAAATGCAGCTTTAGCATATAATATCTTTTCAATTTCCAGTTACAAGTATGCCTACAGTATAACTTAAGTACTGAAAATGGTCCATAATGCCAGCAAATGACCTTTAGTACAATTTAAGATCCAGGTTCCCACAAGACCAGCAGGCACTAGCTTTCTTTTCCCTGCTACTAATTCTCATGGAATTTATTCTTAATGGATGGCTCCTAACGAGAGGAAAAAACATTCTGAGATTCTTAGGTTATGCAAGATGTTTGGAAGTTCATTTACTTGCATCATTGCAGCAATGATAATACGTAAAAAGAAAATTCCCATAACAAAACAACCAGTCATTCCACAAAAACATAACTTTAAGTTCATAAATTATTGCAAGGGGTAGCTCTTAGAGGCTCCCATCAAAATGAGCTGAAAGTGTTAAAACAACAATTTCCATTGACCAAAATCAGACATCCACTTAAAAAGTACATAGTGCTCTGAACTTGCATAAAGTATTTACATAGCACTCTGAACTTGCATAAAGTATTTGAATCTCTCAGTGACCAAAGACAGATATAACGTTTCACGTATGGAATACGAGTTAAATGAGAATTGCATCTTACCCAAAAAGTTCTTTGTAACTTCTGCAAATTTAGCTTCGGCACAAATTTCATTAACGGCCTTGACTCTTGTATCAGTAGGCACAGACAAGTCCTTTGTGAATTGGAAAAATGTGGGACTTTTCTTACTAGCCTCCACAAGAACCAGAATTTCAGACTCAACCTTGTCCAGTTCATTAGATTTTTTAGCTGCAAGGTATAAAGCAGATGCGTAGTTGCCAGATCCTCCAAACAAAGCAATTGGTACCTAAATGTAGCCAAAGCCGTCAATGCAAAGTAAAACTTAATATATATATATATATAAGTTTATGAATATTGAATTAAATAATATATATATATATATATTATTTAATTCAATATTCATAAACTTTTAGCAAATATCATTCAATAACCATTCAATGTGCTCGTAACTACATACAGTTCATATAACTTCATAATCTAGTCAATATAATCCTGTATCAACATCAAATAGCAGTCCAATCTTTGTTAACCATAAAAACTCCAAAAAATCACCAACTACAGAGCAAAAAATAATTCACATTCATCCAAATCGTGCAATGTCTCAATGACAAATTTCATATAATTACCACAATGTTATAGCTTTTAGATATTCTTAATTACATTTATCGAAACCGAAAAACACCAAGACCGAAAATTATTTTCTTTTAACATAATAAATTAGGCACAAACACAAAATATTAACAAGTTAAACACACAATTCCAGTTCAACAAGATTAATAATTACCTTAACCTTCACTTCCTTCTGTCCTGATGCCGTAGCGTAATTTTTTGAACACTGCCAGCACCAAAAATGACTAACATTTAGATAACAGCTATAAAATAAAAAAAAATAAAAATCAAATCAACCATTTCAATGAAACAGAATGACCTAACACCAAAAATGATTATCAACGTTATAGAAAGTGTAATTAGGGTTTTTTTTTTTACACAGCTTACCTCCGATGCGAAAGCAGGGCCAACAGCGACAGAGCGTTGAACGGCGGATCCGGAAGCAGAGAGAGAATCGGATCTTAGGATCCGATTTAGGAGAGGAAGACCCGATCTGAGACGCCCAGCCATTGCCATGTTATTTTTGTTACTTTAGCTGATTACTGTTTTTCAATGTTCTTGTGAGTTTTGAGACTGTGAAATGAAGGGCAAAGGGTTATTGGGATGGTGTTTTTGGTGATAGAGTTACACCGAGTGCTGTATTTTTTTGTGATGTTAAGTTGAGATTGCGACGCGTGTCGTTGATTATATTGGACTCAAGTTAAGGTCTGTCCTAGCCTAGCCCGAGAAAAGCAAAGAAATCTCTAGTTTATAGTTTAGAGCCTCAGGCCTCGTCCGGCTTGATCATACCCAATTAATGAACTAATATAATGAATCAAAAATCTTAACTATAGGATTTTAAATTATTGATGGTGTATTACTAATTTATATTTATTTTTTGAAATGATAAATTTTCAAAAATTTAAATTTTATAAGTAGATTATTTTAAAACTTTCAGAATTATTATTAAGCAGCAACAGATGGAGCAGTATCCTCTATTATAAGGATGGAGATATATTTAGAGTGTGCATCCATATTAATTAATAATTACTACTGAATATAAGGAAATTGCCCATTTTTGCCAAAGAATGTGCAACCCTCTTACCCTCTCTACGAATGAAATGAAAATGAATGACATCAAAACAACTAATAAACTATAAAATGTCATCAACTAATAGACCAAAGGGAGATGAATCCAAACCCGGGGCCTAAAGCTTGAAAATTAGAACCTAATAATCGGTTTAAACAATCAACTTTCTAAGACCACAATCTCGAGCCACCTGAACACCAAACAGCAATGTCGATACTTCCACCATTAATACAGGCATAAACTGAGAAATATGTTTGCTAGCTGAAACCAACAGTCGCCCTAAATCATTTATAACCACCACTCCAAATCCAGCACTTGAAGAAGTCATACAGAGTGCAGCATCTGTATTAAGTTCAGCAAAATCTACTAGTGGAGGAAACCATCAATTTTGAACAGAAGAAGGTGAAAGAGTAAAACCTGATGCAACTTGACAAACTTGTTGGAATTCAAATAAAATATCAAAGCCTGAAAGCCAATTAAAGATGCCTCAAGTACACTTTTCTCCATGGAGTGAATGATTATGGGAGGACCAAATCAGCTAAAGAATCTCACTCAATAATGCCACTTGCTGTCTGTCAAAATTAGAGCAAATAAATATAATCTAATCTTGAATAGTCAAATGAGGGAAATGATAACTGGATAACCACACTGCTCGTGCCCGGTCACAGTTTTAAAATATATGGATTCCTATCTCTTCAAAAATATTGTAGAACTAATAGTGAAAAACACCCATCATACCTCTCCGCAATAGATTATCATGACATAGAAGGAAACTATAAAACAACCTCTAAAAAAATAATTTGACTCTAGGTAGGATTTGAAGAGCCCATATAGCTCGTTATACCGAATGCATTGGGACAGAAGAAGATGGTGATAGAGCACTCTATATTTGGAAGTTTTTTAGCTACATGAAAATCGGATTTAACATAACATTCTCCATTTTTTATATCAATCCAGAATTGCTTATTTAGAGAGAGGCGGGTTAATTAGCATTTGAAGAATAGCTTCAGCTTCAAAAGCTAGAAAAGTTTCCTTATCCACATCAATCAGATAGTCACAAAAGCATTATGAGGCAAATTATGCTAAAAGTAGTGGTTTCATCCTATTCACACCCATGATCCATTTATCTGACCAAATGTTTTATTAAAGATCCATTCCCCACTTGCCATGCTAAGCCATCACGAAGAATTGGAATTAATTTGCAAAAGATACGCCAAATATTGCATGGATTGAAACCCACCTTAGCATGCAAGAAATCACTCCTTAGAAAAGTATTTATCTTTTAAAACTTGGACATAAAGAGTGTGGGTTAGTGAGAATCCACCAACCTTCCTTAGCCAAAAGGGCTAGATTAAAATCATAAAATTATGGCGAAAGCCCAAGTCTCCCTCCTTCTTTGGCCTTGACATTCTATCTTATAACATCTAGTGAATCTAGCAATCATTAGTCATATCACTCCACCAGAATTTGTTAATATGCCTCTAAATATCATCACACAAATTACTCAATATAGCAAAATAACTCTTCATATAAGTGGAAATTGCTTATACAACCGACTTTATCAAGACTTCTTTTTCAGCAATAGAAAGATACTTCTCCTTCCATCCCCTCAACTATTAGAGCCACATCAGAAGCAATAGACTCAAACAAACAAACACACAAACAATAGCAACCAAAAGAAATAGAGAATAGACATAAAAATCTACGTGGAAAACTCCAATATGGGCAAAAACTACAGATACAACAGTAGAAATTTCATTATGATTATAAAAATAGTGTACAAAGAGTATTAGGGTAGCTAATAATCAAGAATAGATTAAATTCCTTAACGCTAAATTGATACAAGGCTTATTTATAGAGAATTTGGAGAGAAAATAAAAGAGACTTTACTTCCCAATCAAATTTGGATGTACTAAATATATGTGGGGGTTCAGCGCGCGCCCAAGTGTTCGGCAACTACTGCACTATACGGGCTCAAGCCCCACAAAGAATACAACTTTAGGCCTTTTTACAGGCTTTAGTTAGAGATGGGAGTCGCCACCCGGGTGAAATCCGGAAATACTTTTACAGCAACTAGATTTCACAGAGGAAGCCCAGGAACCATCCTCAGAGATTGGGTCCGAAAACTGAGTATAGGCTTTTGAACGGCCCACCCGACCTTACGATTGGCCTCCACTTGTGTTTTATGTTTTATTATTTTTAATTATTTAATTATTCCTTTAATTACATGCAAATGGCTATTTTAATCCAAACAATTTCTAAATTTTACAATTTAATCCAAGTTTATTTATTAAGTCCAATTTCATGCAATTTTGTCCTTAATCTGTACATCCAAACACCACAAACACAATTCATAATGAAAATAACAACAAAAATTAAAAAAAAAAAACGCATTCAAAGAAGAAGAGGGATGAGAAATGATTACAACCTTTTATATGTAATAATTAAAGAAAATCAAATAAATAAATTCTAAATTAAACATTCAAAATAATGGAAACAATCCATTATAAACTTGTTTTGTCATCGCAAAGGAAATAATTAAATCTCTAGAAAAGAAATCTTACAAGAAATCAAAAAATTAGCAAGGAAATAAAAAGAAAATAAAAAACTGCTCAACTGGACACAGAGGCGTGCACCTTTATGTCACAGAGGTGCATGCCTCTGTGAAGATGGGCGGCGTCTCATCATGGAATGTGTCGCCCCTGTTGCAACGGTCAAAATTTTAAAATGATACAAACAACCTATAGAGGCATGTGCCTTTATGTGTTAGAGGCGTGTAGCTCTGTGAGACACAGGCGGCGCCCTCTGATTTTCTGTAAAAACTTGTTTCTGCATAATTCAATTTACATGCATCGAATTTCCAATAAATAATAAAATAAAGTCATGAATTAACACAAACTTATCTAAAAAAATTAACTACAATGAATACACAACAATTTAAAAGACACATAATACGATAATTGTAAAAATTTAAAGATTAAAATAAAGAGAAGAAAAATTTACTGAAAATTGAATTAAAAGTAGTTTAGCTCTCAGATTGATTCTAAAATGCTCTTTCACTTCCGGAATGTCTGAATTCAGGCTCTTTTTGCTTGATTTTGGTTCTAGTCTTTGCTTTTGTTTTTTTTTTAGTTTTGATTTCTGTCTTTTTCTTTTTCTTTTCCTAAAGAAAATTCTTTTTTAGCCCAAAGATCAAAAGTCCCCTCTCTGTAGAAATTCAATCCTCGTTTATAGAGGAATAAACCTCTTTCAATGCCATTAAACCCCACATCTACACTTAATAGTTTGTTGCAGAACGTGCAACAATCCACGTTCCATAATTAATTTTTTTATAACAGACGTCATAGAGGCACCGCCTCTGTGATGACAGAGGTGTGTGCCTCTCTATGAAAGAGGCGTGCACCTCTCTCCTGAAGAGGTGTGCGCCCCTTTAGAAGAAAATGGGTTTTTGAGTAATTTTGGGACGTGTGGGCCAGTTTCTTAGGTTTGGTTTGTTGGGTTATGTGTTTGGATTTGGTTTTTTTGGTGGGTTTGGGTTATATGTTTAGGCTTCTCACAAATGGGCCCGAATTCAGTTCCTTGGCAAATTGGATTTATCTGTTATTTTTCATCATTGGGCTTTTCTTTGCAGGCTGACTAAACCATATGTCTACAGTTTGCCCCCTTGATTTTTAAAAAATCGTTTAAACACAACTTTAACTTCAGTTTTTCAAAAAACAACATATAAGCAATAAATTCAAAAGGATATCCTTTCATCCTGTGATTTAGTTTCTACATCGTTATCCTCAGTGTACAACCCGAGAGGCCGAGAGGTTCAACTTTGTCGCTGTCATCCTTGATATCAAAAATTAAGAGGCTTCAATTTTACCATTGTCCATCCTCTACGTCAAAAATTAAGAGGCTTCTATTTTGCCACCGTCCATCCTTGATGTCAAAAATTAAGAGGCTTCGATTTTACCGCAGTCCATCTTTGATGTCAAAAATTAAGAGGCTTCGACTTTTCCGTCGTCCATCCTTGATATTAAAAATCAAGAGGCTTTAATTTTACCGCCGTCCATCCTTAATGTCAAAAATCAGGAGGCTTTAATTTTGTCTATGTCATCATCCTCGAGATACAATCCGAGAGGCTCAAATTTTGATGCTTCGCATTATGACTTAATGTAATCTGTAAATTCTTTCAAAACATAATTCAATTTCATAATGTTAGCCAATATTTAAACTTCAGTTACCAAAAGATAATTTTTCCATTAATGACCAAACTGGCAATTTGCCAAAGCTATATAAATTTAAATTCTTTTTATTCATTTATTTTAAACTTTCGTGCTTTTTCCTTTCTTCCTTCTCAACTTCCATTTCTTCTTCATATCACCATAGATCCTGCATTCGACCGTACACCCATGCTTCCCACATGGCCTACTGTCACTCCCGAGGCTTGGGCGCCTTGTTCTCTAGGATTGGAGCCTGAGGGAGACATACTATTGATACCTTCTCTGCACACTCACATCTATTCTCGAGCTATAGAAGAGGTTAGTCATTTTTTACCTGACTTTTCATTAAAAATAGAACTGCGACAGTTAGTATTAGGGATATGTATGTTTAATCAATTAAAAATTTAATAGAAAACTATATAAGATTGAGTATTTTTAAATCAAATGGATCAGCTTCTCGCGCTTTAGAGGCGGTGCCTCTACAAGCAAAAGACATGGTGCCTCTGCTTTACAGAGACGTGTGCCTCTATTTTACAGAGGCGTGTACCTCTATCTTAGAATGGTGTGCACCTCTACATGTCAGAGACACCGATTCAGTTCATTTCTTCAATTTTCTTAAATGCATAAATTGAAAATTTATCCAATACAGTTTGACCAATACTCTTTGAAGGGGTGCTGGTAATGCTACTGGTACCCGTGAGTGGTATGATAGCATGACAGAGGTGATCTAGGATAGGATCCGTCTGACAAGCTTCGAACCTTTTATCTTGGCACTCCTTACCACTGTTGGTCACCATGACCTCAATGGTTTGTATGCGCTGATGGAGCGGTGGATGGATTCTACACACACTTTCCACTTGCCAGTTAGAGAGCTCACGATAGATCTGGTCACTTTCGCTGCCATCATAGGAGTGGCATGTGCTGGGGATCTGGTGTCCTTTGATTTATGCCTAGAGCCGATGACTCCTACACACGTCGGCTATATTGAGCACTTGCTTAGCATTGTTCCCACTATGAAGGGAACCCATACAGTAAAGTTTGACTCTATTTATACCCACTACTCCAGCATTAGATCAGTAGACATCACCACCCGTTAACAGATCGACCAAGTAGTCTGAGCCTTCCTCTTTTATTTACTGGGCACCACCCTTTTTACGATGCTGCCAGCTTGGTCGACCTTGTTTTCCTAATGGCCCTCAGAGATGTGGATCTCATTCACACCTACGACTAGGGATCTGTCGCCCTTGCTTATTTGTATTGGAGTATGGATGAGTTCGTCCGAGGGACTCACCGGTTATTGTTAGTATAGATGTGCCCTAGGGCCATTTTATATGTAAACATTGTATATTAATCCCTTGGCAATAAAATATTATTTTAGATAAAGTGTTTGTTTATTTGAATATTTACCTTCAGTATTATGTTAAATGAGTTTATTATCAAGAGTTGATAATATGAGTGATAAACTCATTTAGTACATATACTATAAATGTTCATAGTTGGTGGATTAGTATAAAGGTAATATTAATCCCTAAACTATCACCTCTGTCTATTTTCCTTGATTGGTATGTGATACCAATAATGGGAGGTAGTGAGTCTCATGCTACTTAATATGAGTTATTAGAATAGACATGTGGATACTCATATGATGAGTGGATCGAACAGTGACACAAGATTAGTGATTGCTTAGGAATTTACTTGAGTCAACAATCACAATCTTGGACATAATTATGCATGTGGTCCTTTGACCTGAGGTGATACGGTCATCCACATATGGTTCATTAGAGTTTTTTACCGCTTACATACCTGTGCTAGCCATGTATGGGTATATGGCGTGTGGTGGCTCTAGTTGGTTATATGTAGGGATGAGTGATCGACCAAGATGGAATTCATTACCTGGAGTGAACCGGGATAAGATTCTTTGCTATCTACATTATTCTTGATGAATAAGTACTTGGCTAGGTCAAACTCGACTTACCCGAAAAGAGTTTCGGTGCTAGAAAAGAGTTTCTAGTAGTAGTCATGTTTTATCAAGAATTGAACTTAAGATGAGGTCATATGATAGAGGCAATTAGAGTTTGACTAAACCTTGACTCTAGCCAATATCGGGATCTT
>CATIWO010020322.1:0-11537 GCA_949673435.1 Macaranga tanarius | reverse complement strand
CACACAACCCATTTAAATAAACGGGTTACTCGTGTCGTATTCGTGTAACCCGTTTAATTTTCGTGTCGTGTTAGGGTTGAAATTTTTGACACGATTAATAAATGGGTCGTGTTCGTGTTGACCTTAATCGTGTCACCAGAGTGGGTCAACTCGACACGAACACGACCCACCAACCCGTTTTGACACCCCTATCTTCAAAGCTTTTTTTTTTTTTTTTTTGCCATTTTTATAATAACAAATGCTTTAACATTGAAAAAAAATATATAGTTAATTAATTTGTTTTTATTTTTTATTTTACATAACATTGTTTTTTTTAAAAAAAAAAAGACTAAAGAAAATAAGTAAATGGATTATGAGAAGAAGAAGAAGAAGAAGTATGGTCCAGGTTTGATGAGGGACTTGAAGCTCAAGTTATGAAGGCCAAATTCACTTACAACTTTTTGGGTGATAATAGAAGTTATTATTCTTTCTCTGTAGATAGCTCAAAGCTCATTCCATTAACAACTTTTATCTGTTGAAGTACAGTATATGGTTGGGCTTAATTAACTGATGCACCACAACTAAAGCAACAAGAAATAGATTACTCAAAGTGGTGAATAACCTAAAAAGGTCTTGTCTATTGCTTGAAGACCATGATGTCGACCACTATGTCAAAATGCATGATGTCACAATTTTTCAGCCTTTTGTTGGATGCATGGATCAATGCACTATGTTGGAAGATTTGGCAGAGGAGGTGGTGAACAAGCACAACAATCTCTTTGCCAATTTGCCTTGATCTCACGGAAAAGCATCGCTTGTAAATATGATGAATGTTATTACAATGGGTATTGAGAAAGGCGTGAGATTTGTCACTATCTTTAAGATATTAATTGCCCCCACTAAATTGCTACAGGGTTAAGACAATTTACCTTCAGGATACAATAAAGCCAAGAATTTACAGTTAGCAATTCTGTAAACTCTTCAAAGAACTTCGTTTGCAGAAGAAAAATACAGAGAAAGAGAGGAAGAAAAAGTTAACGTTAATTTTGCATATACACACCTATATAAACAGTTGCAGTTAATAAACAACCTTTTGAAAGGTTGTGACTGTTTAAAAAATAATAATAATAATAATATTTAATAAACAACCTTTTAAAAGGTTGTGACTGTTTTAAAAAAATAATAATAATAAGAACTGCAGGGCACTTATATTAAACAAGTGTCAGTGCCAAGTGTCCAAGTGCCAAGTGCCATCATTAGACTATAAATATTCATATATTTATTTAATTATAGTCCAATGTGCTTGCTTTGCTACCAAATTTGAATCAAATTTGGTTTTCCCTCCAATTTCTCTTAAATCAGTAAGTTAGGTGTACCCTACAAAATAAGGGACACTAAACTCTTTCCCACTTACAATGTGGGATAACTATTCCTTCAAATAACAATATACAAGCTATATATAACAATTTATTCCTTGAACAAAGAATTTATGTTCTATATCATAAGAACAAAGAGTTTCTATTTTTTAAAGAACAGAGAAATTTCTATCAAAATAACCTCATATACTAATTTATAGTACTGAATATGTACGTTAAAAGCAACATGAATGATGCTCTGTATCATTGTTCTTAACTTTAAGATCACAAAAGCTTTGCTTTTCCAGCTCAACTGATTAAACAAAAGACATGACTTTAAGCCCAAAATGGAGTTTTTATTACAAAATCAATGAAGAAATTTGCTTAACTGACGCAAATAAAATAAGAACAAACGTATTTGTAAGAGGTTATATTAAGGTCCTGGTAAAAGAATTAGAGGATCCTTAATAAAACAACTTCACATTAAATAATTATTGCATTATTTTTGTGTGTGTAATTGTTTGTAGTTTAGTTTAGTTTATATTTTTTTTCATGAACCATTCTTGATTGTTTATTTAGCTTGAATATATGGCAGATTAGAGGTAGTAAGTGAGCTTGTCTTTTAGGTATAATTACATTTTTAATCCTAGAAATTTTATTATTTTTACAATTAAATCCTACAAGTAATTTTCTTTACAATTAAGTTCTATCTATCAGTTAAAACAACTTTCTATTAGTCAATTCTTAAAATTAATTTTTTAAAATTTTTTCTAAAACTATAATAATATCTTATTTTTGATATTTTAAATAAATAATATTTTTATTTTTATTTATGAATTATTTTGTTATTTAATTTTCATAATATATAACTATATAATTCATTAAAATAATATCAAAAAATTGAAATTTGAAGAAAATATTTGAAAAAAAATTAAATTGAGAAAAAACCTTAAAAATAAATTAGGTAAATACAACGTTGAATTGATTTTTTTAGCTTGAATTGGAAAGATTAGGAGCAGTACAATGTTCTTTTCTCTTTTTTTTTTTTGATCTAAACCACTGATATTTAAAGTTTCTTGCACTTTGACTAATCAAGTTCGACTCGGGTAGGACCACAAGGGCCTTCAGAATAGAAAGTGCAATTATCTCAGCCTCTTAAGAGTGATGTCCTGCACAAAACAAGCAAGCATTATGAACAATCCGAAACAAATATATATGTTCTGACATACCAGATTCATTTTCAACTCTTCATAGAGCTAACATGTCCTTTGTGTTGCAGGAATGTAAAAGGAGAGAGAGCATGAAGGGAGAAAGGTGGTAGAAGCACATGAGGAAGGAGTAATACCTTGTTATATTATTCTTGCACAGAGCTATCTGCACCTTTTGAATCTAAACCAATAACTTTTTCATTGCATTGCCAAAACGTACCAGATGGATCAATAAAATATATGTGCACAACATTACAGTTTAGGCCATGTAACTTAGAAGAAATTATTGCCATTTAAAAGTGGGATATAAAAGAGTTCTGGTACCAATATATACATAGTACAGTACTGTTGTAATAGAAAATTTCATTATTAACATATTTCCATGTTGACAAACTTGAGCTCAACTGCAACAATTAATACAAGTTGAAGCAAGCTTAGTAGTTGCAACTTCTATCTCACTCAGCATTAGCTGAAGACTGTACCTATTCTTTGGTATGGCACTATTTCTAAGCACTTAAAGTCACACTCTACATTGCCTTCTTTAAAAATAATTAGCACTACACATTAATATTGTTGCTTTTAGGACTTTATATCCAAGGTCAATTGATATATCTCCCTTCCTTTATATAATAATTATTGATTTTCTTTTCTAATGAATATTAATGGGAATATATCTGTAATAATATATAAATTATAAAATTTATCAACAGTAAAGGAAGCAAACGCCATTCTCATCGTGACCAGCAATGAGTGACACTCCAAATGGACGAGACTGCAAGAAAATAATACCGCCATAAGGATAAAATATAAGTATAAATCACATATCCATGATTCAATTGATACATCACATGCTTTCTTAAATTTCCACTTGTGCTGAAAAGAAGCAAGTACAGAATTTTTCATTTTCTATTTTGTATAAATAGTGGTAGAAGCATCTAGCTTTATATAAGCATTTGAAATACCAATTACTTGAAAATCAACAGATTCTAGGATTCACAATAGACATATATTGTTTTTTCCATAATAAAAGGAAAAAAAATCCAGTATTTTGGGCTATTTACCAAATTGTGGTTCAAAATTTTCAAAATTCCCTTTTTGTGGTTATTTTTCAAAAAATTCCAACTTTTGTGGTGATTTTTTAAAAAAATACCAAATTTTTGGTTCGGTTTGACTGAAAAAAATGTTTTGACTTTTTTTAGGTGCCATTTCGCCTGTGGGAGTGGCGAAATGGCCCCTTGGCCATTTCAGGGTCATTTCGCCAGTCCCACAGGCGAAATGGCCAAGTCATTTCGCCTGTGGGACTGGCGAAATGCCTTGACCGAACCGAACCGACCCGATCGATTCGGTCGGTTACCGATTTGGTTCGGTTTAATTTCGGTTTGAAAAATATATAACTGACTGGTTTGGCTCGATTTTTTTTTTATTGAATAAAATATCATAATTCTTTTGCAATACATGAATAGTAACATGAAAAATTGTACAAAAAGTTACTATTTTACTATTCATTAAATTACTGTTCCGACATCCGTTTCCAATACAGCTTGGGTCAAAAAAATTCATGTAATTTTCTCATTGTCGTGGCATTTTTTTCCGAAATTTGAAAACCGAAATCAAACCAAACCAGTCGGTTATATATTTTTTAAAACCGAAATTAAACCAAACCGAATCGGTAACCGACCGAACCGATTAGTTCGGTTCGGTTCTGTCAAGGCATTTCGCCAGTCCCACAGGCGAAATGGCCCCTAAAAAAAGTCAAAAAAAAATTTTCAGTCAAACCGAACCACAAATTTAGAATTTTTTTAAAAAACAAGTACAAAAGTTGGAATTTTTTGAAAAACAACCATAAAAAAGGAATTTATCAAATATTGAACCTTAGTTTGGTAAATAGCCCGGAATTCCATGCTAGGACTAATCACGTGGAAGTACACTACCACTTTATCAGAGAGAAGGTTCTTCAAGAAAAAGTTGAAATGAAATATGTTAAGACAGATGAACAAATTGCAGATTTGCTTACCAAAGGACTGAGTGCCAACAAGTTCGAAGACTTTCGTCATCAACTAGAGATGATTCGAAGAGTTAAAGCTGGTGTTGAGGGGGAGTGTTGATGAATACAACACCAGCCTACATAGAAACTTCTAGTTGCAATTATTGGGTTGGTTAGAAAGCATTTTGTGTGGGTACAAGTTAATTAGCTTTTTATTATTTGTGTGGAAGAGAATTAATAAGTTTAAATTAATGTGTGGTGTGTATTTCATATAGCTTGCTATAAATACCCATGCCTTCTAGTCATGTAAGCATCGAGGAGTGAAGAAAAAATAAGACTAAATGTCTTATATATAGTGTAGTCTTGTGAGTGTGGAGTGTTTGTAAAAGTTGAGGGTTCTCCTTGTACTTTTTTAATAAAATCTTCTATTTGTGTCTTCAATTTTGAGTAAATTTCTTCTTTGAAATATAAAATTTAGAATTTTACATTCTAAATTTTTTCAACAAGGCAAATCCATTGCATCCCCTGAAATTATATTACAACAATATTAAAAATAATATAACAGTAATCTGTACATGGTGAAATAACCATATAATACTTTCAACTCAAAACACAGAGGAAACGGAGAAATATAAAACTTCAACAAAAAAAAAAGGTAGATACTTTTTTCATTGTATAATTCTTTCCAACAAATGCTGTTAGCTCAAATAAAAAACCCAACAAATGGAACATTAAGAACAATAAAAAGATCAAAAAAATTATTGCAGTTTTAAACTTTTTCCCATCAAAGTGATAACATTAGAATTTCTCCAACTCGAGAAGTGTGCTTGCGCAACATACATATATAGAAGGATTATAAACAAATATTTTATATACCTACTACTTAAAATTTTCAGAATATCATCAATCGAAATAGCAGATTTAACCTGAAATTAAAAAATTAAATACATACATGGAGTTAGTTCAATCTACAAATCAAATATTAACAATTTATTTTATTTTTTTAATTAATGAATTAAAATTACCTGACTAGTTCTCCTTTCAAGTTCTTCAACTAAATGCAATCTGCTCCTGCATCCTACCACAGCCTAAACAAAACCACACAGAAAATAAACAAACAAACATATTCCAATTCAAATCATTCATGCGGCATGTTAGAGTTACAATTAACTAAAATTTAACCCGAAAAAAAATCCTAAATTATTAAAATTGACAACCAATTGTACACAATTCCAAGTTTACACTTCTTGGATTGCATAAACTTAACAAATTAACTGAAAACATGTTAAAGATTACCTCATTATTCATGTAGTTGCTTCTGAAACCAGTTGATTTTTAAAATCTACAATAACAAACCCCAAAAGTTAAAAAAAAAAATCACCAAGTAGGTTTTTTTTAACACTAACAGATCCAAAGAATATATATATATATATTTAAATGCGCATGCATCTAAACGACTTGGATTTGGGCAAAAGAAACAGGAGAATTTAGGTTATCAGAGAGAAGCCAAGGCGCACATCAAAGCGAGTACGGTGACGGCGAACGTTAGCAAAGCATTTGCTTTGTAATCAAACGAATGTATATTTTTGTTTAATGGGTTGCTGTGGTGACGTACTGGGAGAGACGACTATTTACCATGGCTTAAAATCATAGTATCTTTAGGTTTCTAAGGTAACTGAAAAGATGAATAAGAATAAAGAAAAGGTAATGAATGATGGAGGAGGTATGGCAAAACTGAAAATGAAAAAGTTGAAAGGAGTGCGCAATCGAATAGGTGAAGAGTTAGAGAATGTATGAGTGCACTGGGGAAGAATGCTGAAAGGAGAGAGTGCCGGGTGTCAAAACCTGGTTAAAGCATTCTCTCTGTTTCTGCTTTATTATAGATATATATAGATATAGATATATAGAAGATATAGATATAGATATAGATAGATATAGATGTTTTCAGAGTTATTCATAATTCTTTTGGTCACAACAGCTCTATTCTTCCGTTACAAGCAAGCTTCATCATGATCATAGAATATTGGATTGACTCCACACTCAATTATCGCATCATAACAGCGTGATTTATTGCTAGCATCTTCAAGGAAAAATGAAAAGACTACTGTATCCGTAGAAAATTTACCTGCAATGAAACCCACACGCCAAAGGAACAGGTGTTTTGATTTAAGGACTACTGAAGAATAAATAACAGAAAAAGAACGCATAGGAATATGCCGATTGGGAAGTCTACTAGACAAGTCGAGAAAGATTTCACATTGAAGACTGCCAAAGCGGCGATGACCAAAGAGATTGGGATCAACAACAGCACAAAAATGGAAACCTCGAATGTCTGACCACCATTCGCATTTTGGTATTGACAGACACAAAGAAGATCCGCTCTTATTTTTGCACTTGATTTTTTTTGCTGCTTCACTTCCTGGCACACATAAGTAGAGAGGCTCACGAATACTTTAATATATAAAACAGAAAAAACACATCAGTTTTATGATACTATACGCAAGTATGGTTAATTATTGAAAATTCTTTACCTGATCCTTGTTTATTGTATCCAATAATTGGATCTTCAACATATATTAATTGAATGTATCAATAATTTATTGAGCAAATCTAAGATGCATATATACTCAAAGTATATTCATATTCCGAATCCAATAATTGGGTGTAATATTCTGAGTATATATATGCATGAATCTCCCCGTTAATGAATGTAATTTGATTTTTACAATAATAGCAGAGAACAACAGGAAGATACCTGGTGATAAGTTCTGTTATTGAATCTGGTATATATATTTCCAATGCGTGGTCCATCATTTTATTACGTTCCTCCTCTCCCAAATTCAGGCAGTTCACAAACCCAAAATCTTTAACATGGGATACGTGAAAAACTTAAAATGTCTGATTCAAGTGATTTGCAATCTCTTACATTTAGAATATTTAGTGATGATGGAAGCTGCGGTAAATATTTGATACCACTCCCATTTGCTACAAACATCTGAAGAGATGTTAGATCTCCCAGTTTCTCTGGCAGTCCTACTAGATTTGCACATCTACTAATATCTATACGTGCAAGCCATTTTAGATTGCAAATGCTGTCTGGTAGACCTTGTAAACCACTTCCGCCTGCATTAAGACGCGACAGAGATTCTAGATTTCCCAAGTGCTCAGGAAGTCTATGTAGATTTACACAACCACCGATGCTTAAATCTCCAAGACATTTCAGATTGCATATACTGTCTGGTAGTCCTTTTATACCACTTCCACTTGCATCAAGCCAAGTCAGAGATTCTAGATTTCCCAAGTGCTCAGGCAGTCTATGTAGATTTACACAATCACGTATGCTTAACTTGCTAAGACATTTCAGATTGCAAATGTTGTCCGGAAGAGACTTTAGCATTGAGCACCCAGATAAAGACAAATAACGAAGTTGAAAGGATGAGGCCACTTGTTCTATTGCAATTCCATCATGCCTTCCATAGCAAGGAATCTCAGGCAACGTTTTGATTTCTGAGCAATTAGAGAGATCAAGTATCTTAAGATTTCCAGAATGCAGGCAGCTCGGTAACCTGCGAAGACTGGAGCAACCTGACAAAAGCAATCCAGTAATCTTCCTCAAATATTCAAGAGATGAGAGAATCTCCATCAAACTTCTACAATTCTCCAATCTTAAATATTCAAGATTTATGGCTGTAGATAAGTCCGGAATTGTGACGAGATCCGTGGAGTCCGTAAGATCAAGTAATCTCAAATTTTCAAGATGCTGTAAGGAAAGAAAATTAAAATGTAATATTCTTTTACAGGTTGCCACACTTAATTGTTATAAAGAAAAATTAACATATTAAATTGTCAAATTTTAAAAAGTTCAACCGCTAAAAATGTTTTTATCCCGAAAAAAAATATAAGCTTCACATAAGCATCTACCTATATTTTATAAAGTACAGTAAGCTAAAGCCAACCTGAACTCCCTCCCAAAGTTCCTTAAGTTTGCTGCCACGCATGCGAAGTTCAACAAGATTCTTTGCACAAAACCCAATTGGCAAAGATTTCAAAGGGTATCCAGGCCATTTGAGAAACCTTAACGCATCAGGAAGAAATTTGAGGCCTCTAGGGAGACGCATAGGTTCCCCTGTTAAGATCATCTCTTCAGGATTCCCATTTCCATCAATTCTAAACATGCTGGTAAAGAATTCGAGAACTCTAAGATTGACAACTCCCTCGAATGCATCAGGGCTGAGTTGCATGTCTTCAATTTGACACATATCCAGTGATATTCCTTGAATTGCCTCAGTCCCCTGGCCAGCATCAAATGCATATACCAGAAAACAAATTTATTGAGTTGCATTTTCTATCACGCAAAAAGAATAGGATTTATACATAACATAAATAATATATATATATACACACACACATATGTAAACATATATATTTGAAAAAAATAAATTTACTAAGTTCTTGCCTTATTTTTTGTCAGAACGTAACATATATCCTCATGATGCCATAGCCTGCTACGCTTGCCAAGTTGTTTTTCCTCGCAAACAATATCCTTTCCCATTTGTTCTATCAAGTCATGCATTTGTAGCCTCTTGTGTCGGTCTACAAATATGAGAGACTTATCAATCAGACGGCTTATTCCAATCTTTGAACCTACACCCAATATCCTTTCAACAAAATCCTTGTCTTCTTCTTTAAAAAGACACGCAATATCTAGAAATATTTGCTTATCATTCTCACACAGATAATCATAGCTTATTCTCAGTATTTTTTGAATTTTATCATCCATTGTTTCTTCTAGTTTCTTCAGTACATCTTTCCATTCTTCTACACTTTTGCCATATAAAGTAGAACCCAAGACCTTGAGAGCTAATGGAAGGCCTTGGGCATATCTTACCGCTTTTCTTGAAAGCGTCTCATATCCTTCTTTCGGAGTTCTGTTCCTAAAGGCATGCAAGCAAAAGAGCCAAAGAGCTTCATCCATATCCAATCCCTCAACTTCAAATATGTCTGCACCCCCATTCCTCAGTAGTTGTTTATCTCTGCTTGTTACAATAATTCTACTACAAGGACCATACTTAACATTTTTTCCTATTAAGAGCTCTACTTGATCCAAATCACTCACATCATCAAGAACAATGAGAACTTTTTTCCTTTCAAGTCTTTTTCTATTGAAAGGTGATAACAAATTGGTAGTAGATGCACTTGTATTTCCAGTTCCTAATAATTCAGAAAGAACTTCACATTGTAAACGATCAATTGTCAGTTTCTCTGACATTTCCCTGACACCTGCAATGAAGCATTGGGCCGGAAATTGATCGCGAATTCTATCAAATACTTGCTTAGCAATGGTGGTTTTTCCGATACCACCCATTCCCCAAATTCCTAAAACACGCAAATCTACTAATTCAAGTTGTAATAATGACTCAACACATTTGACACGTGAGTCAATTCCTACCAACACATCATTATTATAAGAATGATCGCTTGGATACAGAACGTTTAATTTCTCCAAAATGTGATCGATAATTTCCTTTATTAGCTTAGCATCAGGCCTGGTCATTTGCAAAATGCAAACTGATCAACCACAAGAACACAAAAAATGCTTGCAAAAAAAAAAAAAATCAACAATACTTAAGTACTCGGTTATCCTATTTAGATTAATTATCACATCTTTATTATTCAAGTTTAAAACCTAAATATATGTCACAAATTTAATAATTGAATATAATACATCCGATGGACATAAATTCTGTTTTCAAAAGCTTCATTATTCTAGGCACATTTTCAGTTTACTTGTAATTAATCATATGTTTCTTGTAAGATAAGGAGCGCAAAATCTATTTTATTTTCATTAAGGCAAAAAGTTTTTATAAATTTTACTAATTTCGATTACATTATACCCAAAAGCTGGATTTGGCAATTAGACAAGGTGAGGTTTCTAACTCAACGGCACAGTATGTTAGCATGGCCTAACGCGGTTGACGAGTCAATTCCAACTTCAATTAAAAAAAAAAGAAAAGAAACAAGGTTCCAACTAACCCATCATTATTAGGGATAGCAATCACTCGGGATAACATTGTTCAATTTCTCCAAATTGTGATTGATATTTTTCTCAATTGGCTTATAATAAGCTATGGTCATGCATAGAAGGACAGAATGACCAACAACAAGAAACATTGAAGATGAACTGCAGCAGATTCAATACATATGAGACCCTAAATTTCAGGGAAATTTGCAGAAAATACTTGTGATTTCAGTGTTAAGCTATCATGGGTTTGTGATTTTTTTTTTCTTTATATTGAGGTACCATGTGATATGTTCAAAAATACCATACTTTACTTGAATAACTTTTTTTAAAAAAAAATCACAGACCCCTAATAATAATATACTAAAATTACACGATATTTTTCCGCAAGTTTCTCTAAATTTTATAACAATACACAGTTTCACTCTTTTCCTCTTTCAATAATTAAATAATTCTTCAATTAGTTAAATATGTAAAATAATATTTTAAAAAAAAAATAGAGAAAAAAGCTTACTTGATATTCTGGGAAACCTCTTTCAATAATTAAATAATTCTTCAATTAGTTAAATATGTAAAATAATATTTTTTTAAAAAAAATAGAGAAAAAAGCTTACTTGATATTCTGGGAAACCAGCCCTGACAATTCAGCTGTTTCCTTTAATGCTTGGCACCAACTCTCCACTCTGCATAAAGAGTCCCTGAATTCTTCTCTATGCTTAGCAACTGCAACCCCAAAACTCCAAGTGAGCTCTTGAACATGGGTTGGATCTACCTCGTAAAAAACAGGTAGAACTATTTGTCCCATTGTTTTCTTGCACTCGAGTATCTTCACAAGCTCATCTAAACACCATGGAGAAAATGCATAGTTTTCAGAGAAAATTACTAAAGAAAGATAAGATTGTTCAATGGTTTCCAAGAGGGACGATGAGATATCGTCTCCTCTTTCAAGATTTTCATCCACAAAGACATCAACTCCTTCTCCAATCAGATCT
>CATIWO010020268.1:0-13571 GCA_949673435.1 Macaranga tanarius | reverse complement strand
ATTAGTATATGTGGGAAGATGATTATATGAGTCACGAACAACATAATAAATATAAGATTAACAAAATATAAACAACTCAATTTTTATATTTGAAGATTTAAATTATTGTATTTTATTAAAATTGAGAAATTAAACTTTTTTTTTATCTTTATAAGATAAAGTGACTCCAATTTATTTTAATATAAAAGATAAACAAAAAATTAACGAAATAATTAAAATGTTAATGGATGAAAAATTGAAAAAATGGTTAATTTTTTTAAAATAAAAATTACAAATGTAATTATAATATACACCGAAAAGAAATAAGATAATTTACTATATAATAAAACCATATACACAAAAGACAACTGACATTTTAATTGAAAAATGACTTCATTATATCAACCTTAAAAAAAGAACCTTCACTATATGTTATATTAAAGTGATTAATTAAATAATTTAATTTGATGATTGTATATGTTACGTTACTAATAAAGACATTTTACCACTTAATAATTTTAGATATTAGAGTTGTCAAAAAATATTTGTTCATTTTTTAGTTTTACGATTTGTATATATTTGCAAATCAGGACATTTATGTATATTAATTATTTATGACTAACTTAATAGTTGCTCTGACCATGCTAATTAGCCTTAGTTAGTCGTAGATTACCCGTCAAGTGCACTGAACAATCAGTTCCTTGGATTGTCTGAGTGGACAGTTTGTATAAGTGATGTTGATATTCTCGATCACGTACAAAACTTGTGCATACAGTATACAAATGTTCGACGTCTTTTTCACAATTATTCTCTTAGTGCATATCATACTATATGTCATGCAAAGCTAAATCATAATATGGTTCATCTGGCTTTGCTGGGAATATAGTACGAATTGTGCACTTGGAGAATGACACTAGAAGGCTGACGAATTTTGTATATACTGTATGCAAACGTGATCGAATGCTAGCGCCAATTATACAAATGGATTAGGGCCAAATCTTTACAGGCCTGTTCACTTAAACAGGCTTGCACACATATAGGTTCCCCATATTTATATTAATTAACTAACTTTACCATAAATTACTGCTAAATGAACCTTCAGTTGTACACAGATCGATATGAGACAAGATCGGTTATGGATGTATGAAGGAAGAGTTATCAATGGGCTGTTATCCTTAGAGTTTATTGATCATATTGAATAGTTTATTGCCTTTGCAACTTCACATCCCGAGTGCTTGAGTGGGGGTAAAATTAACTATCCGTGCACGAAGTTCAGGTGTAGAAACTAATATTTCCATGAACTTGACAGTGTGCGTTTCCACATTTTAAAGAACGGGTTTATGCTTGATTACTGGGATTGGATATATCACGGTGAGCAGATAATAACATTTGATGTTGACACTGCTGCCAATACTTTTTTCCCCTAGTCATATTTTCAGGCTAATGTTGAGAACTATTATTCGTACCAGAGAATGGTTTTTAATGTTGCTGGTCCTGCTTTGAATCCATCCGCCATAGATGAGCAACCAAACCTAGAAGCACAAAAGTTCTACGACATGATGCATGCATCTGAAAAAGAATTATGGCCAGGGAATATCAGACATTCTCAATTGTCTGCAACTATTAGAATGTTAGACCTGAAATGTACGCATCAATTTTCAGAGAGTGCGTATAATAATTTCAGTGAATTCCTTCAGGAAGTCCTCCCTGATGATAATTTGATGCCAAAAGACTTTTACAACATGAAGAAGTTAGTTCAGGGTCTGGGTTTGCTTGTGGAAGTGATACACTGTTATTCTAACAACTGCATGCTATATTGGGGTGCAGACTCAGGTGAACTTAATTGTAAATTATGTGGTCATGATAGGTATAAGCCTACTATACAGGAATCAGCAAAGAGGAAAGTACATGTTCCGTACAAGAAAATGTATTACTTCCCTTTAACACCTAGGCTCCAAAGACTTTATGCCTCTACTGCAACGGCTAGTGAGATGCGATGGCATGCAGAGCATGAGACGGAAGATAGTAAGATGTCGCACCTGTCCGATGCACTTGCTTGGAAATTATTTGATCATAAGCATGAAGAATTTACCGATGAAGTGCGTAATATACGGATTGGTTTGTGTTCAGATGGATTTCAGCCATTTGGGCAAACTGGCCAGCAATACTCTTCTTGGCCAGTTGTCATCATCCCATACAATTTGCCTCCATCACTATGCATGAGGCCTGAGTTCATGTTCCTAACTGTGCTAGTCCCAGGTCCAAGAAATCCAAAAGTGCGTGTTGATGTATTTCTTCATCCATTAATAGCTGAACTAAATGACTTATGGTCTAAAGGGGTTCAAACTTATGACATTTTAATGAGACAGAATTTCTAAATGCATGCGGCATTGTTATGGACCATAAATGACTTCCCTGCTTATTCAATGTTGCCTGGATGGAAAACATCAGGAAAACTAGCTTGCCCACTTTGCATGGAGGACTCGGATGCATTTACGCTTCCTTTCAGTGGTAAACAGTCATGGTTTGATAACCACAACAAATTCTTACCTAAAGACCATCCATTTAGGCGGAATACAACTGCTTTCATCAAGGGTAAAAGAGTCACTAAGAAGTTTAGGGGTGTCCGAACTGAGAAATCTATTGTTCACGAATTGACAAACAGAGGGTTCAAGAAAATGACAGAAATTGATGTTGAAAAAATCAATAGGATGCTTACTAAAACTTGTGGTTGGAATAACATGAGCATCTTCTGGGATTTACTGTATTGGAGCACATTACTAATCAGACACAATCTTGATGTTATGCACATTGAGAAAAATGTGTTTGACAACATTTTTAATACCATTCTTAATGTACCCGGGAAAATAAAAGACAATGCCAAATCCCGAGAAGAGTTGAATGTGATATGTCGGAGGCCTCAATTAGCTAAAGATGCTAGAACTGGGAAATATCCTAAGGCCTCATATGTCTTAGATAAATATTTGAAGGCACTATTGTTTGAATGGGTTAAAAAGCTAAGGTTTCTTGATGGTTATGTGTCAAATATGGGCAGATGTGTCGATGCAAGTGGAAAAGGGATGTCTGGTATGAAAAGCCATGATTGTTATATTTTTATGCAGAGGTTATTACCGATTGCTGTTCGAGAACTTTTACCAAAAGAAGTGTGGGAACCCATAACTGAGTTGTGCCTATTGTTTTGAGAGTTAACTGCAAGAACTCTTAATGAGAATGATCTAATTCGTATGGACAAGGACATTCTAGTGATATTGTGCAAGCTTGATCGCATATTTCCACCAAGTTTCTTCGATTTAATGAAATATCTTCCCGTACATCTTGCCTATGAAGCTAGAATTGCAGGTCCTATGCAATACAGATGGATGTATACTTTCAAAAGGTATGTTTGAACAACCTTCATTAAGTTTGATCTTTATGAATAACAAACAAATGTTATAATACTTGTCATTATTATAGAGACTTGCGAAAGCTGAAAAGGAAAGTCACAAATAAATTTCGTGTGGAAGGGTCAATATGTTATGGATATCTTATTGAAGAAGCGGTGAAGTTTGCTTCATATTATTTTCAGAACGGGGATGCAACAATTTCTAGAAGACTGTAAAGGAATGAGGTCCCTGAATCTAATATTGAGGATGACATTGACCGGCTTTCTGTGTTTAAGCGACATAGACAACCTATAGGCATGGTTGGTTCACAGATGCTGACGGACACTGAATATAAGGCGGCAATGACTTATGTATTACTGAATTGTCCAGAAGTTCAACCTTATACAGCGTAAGAACTGCCTCTATTAATTCATATTCACTCATATACAGTGTAATAATTGTGTGAAATTCATTCTTGAACTAGATTATTTGTGGATATTGTACGAGAGTATGACTCAAAAATTACGGATGAAGAGGTTGACGGGTTACTGGAGAGGGAATTTGCTGCATGGTTTTATCACTATATAAGTATAAAATTTTTATTATCTGAAAACTGTCATAAAAAATTAATATGTTATTGTGTTTATAAGCCTAATCACTAAATTTGTTGACTATATGTTAGGCTCAAAACTTGGCAAACAATATTTCAAATCCTTATATGAGAAGTCTAGCGCAAAGACCACTTAGATCAGTGAGAACATTCAAAGGGTTTTTAGTTAATGGCTATAGGTTTCACATCGAAATAAATAGCACAGATCGAGCAACAATAAATAGTAGTGTTTGCATTAAAGGCTCTAATTACAGTATTATGGAGAGTGATTATTATGGAATATTAACTAAAATTATTAAGCTTAAATATCCAGCATTGCCAATGAAACGAACGGTGTTGTTCAAGTGCGATTGGTTCGACCCGACACTGAATAGTGGAACTATTATACATGAAGCTTACAAATTGGTTGACATAAATTATAGACGCTAGTTTAATAAGTATGAACCATTTATCTTGGCTGCTCAGGCTGCACAAGTCTATTATTGCCCATATCCAAGCAAGAAGAAAGATCGAGTCAATTGGTGGGCAATTTCGAAAGTGAAACCAAGATCAGTAATTGAAATGCCAGAGAGCTTAAAATTTGTAACTGTTGTTCCTCTATTTTAAGAGGATGACATATCAGACGTAAGAGTTGATGTTCACATAACAGATGATCAAGTAAATTTAGTTGACCTCAGTGGCGAGGAGGAGGATATTGATGATGAAGAGTATGAAGAAGAAGATATTGAGTATGAAACATCATCAGAAGATGGTGATGAGAAAAATGCACTAGAGGAGACAGACGATGAGTGATTGTCATTTACAATAATTGTTTATAATTTGATGTTTAAGTTATATACTAAAAAAGATGTTGGAAAAATATTAAATGTGTTTATGTTCATTTTATGCATATGTTCATTGTATAAAGATAATTTTGTTGCATTGATGTTTTGAAATATAAGTCACAAATAAATTTTCTAATATTTTGTAGTCTAATTTGGATTATGTTTTTTAGATATGAGGCATCCTGGAGGAGGTCGATCTAGTACATAGACAGCTGGCAGAGGTCGAACTGGAGGACAGGGTACATCTCAGCATGGTTCACCTTCTGCTGCTATAGCGGCGTCTTCATCTAGTGTCATGGCACCCTTAGCTTCATCTGCACATCCCTCACAATAGCATTATCCATCAGAGGAGGAGAACCTACATCAGCCGGAGGAAGAAGTAAAGCCCCCTCTTCTTAGGGATCGCACTTTTGTACCCGTTGATCCACTAAGGTGCAAATTAAATTAAATTACACGAATGAAGGGTATTAATATCATATTAATTGCAATGGTATGAACGTTTTATAATCTTAACTGTGTAAATATTGTTGAAAAAAAATGTACACAACAAGTTTACGAACTTATGGGAATTTTGATGTTTGCTACAGTACTAAACGTTTAGTTATTATTTCTCTCTGAATAGTGAATGTAAATGGCATATTTTAGGTTGATTACAGTATTAATTGCATTTATTATTTGTGTAAAATATTATTTTATATTGTAATATAAATGCAGGAGAGATCGATTAGACCCAAGCGGCACAGTTTCGAGGATTTGCACAACCATCTGTAAAAAAGGTTGGTTCGCAGAAGGGTGGCAGTGGGCAGCTCTTACTCAGTAGCAGATTGACTTCTACTGGGGGGAGTTTATGGCGAAGAATATTTTTTTAAACTAAATATTGTAATCAAATATTTATTATTTCATTTTAACAATGATATAGAGATTTTGAGATCATGTATTAAAACGTAACCTAACAGTGCTTTGAGTCCAGAAATATTTCAGGTGGGATGTTACCGACGAGAAAATAAAGGCAGTGTGGGCACAACATGCAGCAAATCGGTATAAAGATAATTTGTGCACATATAGAATGTCGAACAAACAGGATGACTCGATATCCGATGAAGTGTGGGGAGCTTGGCAAGAAAAATGGTCGCAGAACTTACGTTGAAAAGCGTACCAAAGTAAGCAAAAATTGGCTATCTAAAAAAGCCGGTCCAGGTACAGGTCCTTCTAAGCACACAAGAGGGTCTAAATTTATGCGTGACTATGAGCGAGCTATGTTACGTACACAGTTTTAAATGTCAAAAATTATATGCAATAAATAGCATATGAAATTATCAATTTGTATATTAATACATAAAATTTTAAAATATTTTAACATTATGTGTCAAATTTTTTAAAGATTTTTTAATTTGTATGACATTTTAATGAACTATCAAATGTCACACAAATATTAAATTATCTTCAAAAATTTGGGCACATATATTAAAATATTTTAAAAATTTATGTCTTAATATATAAATTAATAAGGGAAATTATATTGTTAGGTTGATTTATAGTTACTTTTATATTAGTTTATTTTATTGTAATATTTATTATGATAATTGTATACATCTCAGATAATAGGGGTGTAAATGAAATTTTTAGGGCCAATTTGACCTTTATCAAAAAGTTAAAGGGGGTAAATTATCGAAAAAGGTTAAAAAGGGCCAATTTGAACCTTTATAAAAAGTTTAATCACCAAATCGAATATTATTCCTAATTATTTAATTAGTTAATATTTTTGTTTATAATTATATACTGTATATTATTCATTTGTTAAAACCGTAAATTCTTGCAGACTCAGCAGGATGGAGTGCGCCTAAGCGCACATAAATTGTTCAAGGCCACCCACACCAGTAAGTCAGATAGAAATAAATTTATTGATAAGAGATCAGAGATAGTTAATGTAAGTATGAAAATATTTTCACTGGGTATTGTATTATGTTCAGTGGCCATAAATAAATAATGTACACATGAAAGTAGTTTTTGCACATATTATATGATATGATAATGTATTTGATTTTTGTCATTTGATTTAGGCGCATTTCGAAGAGATGATGGTTGCCGCTTCACAACTAGCAGAGGAGGGAGGAGAGACACCTGAAGTTGATGAGAACTAGATTTTCCTTCAAGCAGCTGAAGGAGTACAAAAATAACGAGTCTACGGTGTTGGATCTTCAGTGTTGACATACTATACGAGCAGTTCTCGCACTACTGGTGCGACATCCTCCATGCAGGACTTGTTTCCTTCTCAGGCCGCTTTTGATGATGCGGTTGAGAGGTCTGTGCAGAGTAGATTAGAGGTTGTTCGCGCTGAGCTTCGCCATGAGTATGATGACCAAGTTAGCGTATTCCAGTGCAAGCTTGAGACTTTGACAAGGTGGGCACACATTTCTAGTATGCGACCTTCTGTACCTCCACACTCATCTCCTTCTCCACTTTCACATACAGCTCCTTTAGATGCTGAGGGTGATCTTGGTCCAGATCACACAGATTTAGGGGACCAGTAGGTTTTCACACTATTTATGTATCAAATTTTTGAAATTATTGATACATTGTACATTTTTTCGTATATTATTAATTTACGAAAATGTTCTTTTTGTGTTTCAAATATATTATTTATTGATATTCGGGTTCAATACGATTATAATTTCTAATTAAATTATAATGAATGTTTTATATAATTTACAATAACCACAATCATATAAAAATTATAATAAATAATTATACAACTATTATTAAAAAAAATTATTGACGGAATTACCATCGGTAAGTACCGACGAATTTGAATCTGTCGGTAATTTCATCGCTAATTTACCGACGGATTTTGAAAATCCGTTGGTAATAATTAGCGACGATGATTTTATCGATGAATTTTTTTCCGTCGGTAATTAAATTGTCGATGGATTTTAGGCTTTTAGCGATGGAAAAATCTATCGCTAAAAGCCTATTTTCTAGTAGTGTAAGAATGTAGAAAAGAAGAAGAATGAAGCAAAAACTTCTTGTGATCAAGACTTGGAGAAGGAGAAGAAGATTACTGTAGCTAGGGTATTCTACCTTCAAGAATTTAGAGAAGTAAGAGCTAAAATCTTATGAATGGACTTTTCTTTAGTTTGTTTCTTGAATTTCAATTCAATTTGTTAGAGTTTTGAGTGTTTTTGGGAAAAATGTGGTTTTAAATTATGAGTTTAAAGTATAATACATACATTATCATATTATATATGTGCTATAATGGTTAAAATTTATGTTGTGGTATTTTATGAGGCAATTGGTGGTGAAAACTTGGATTTTTGGTTATAGTTCTGTTAGTTTTGAGTGTTGTATGCCTCTGTTGGTCAATCAGGTATCGCCTGATTGATCTGGCGATGCCTTAAAATACTAAAGCGACACCTCAAAACACAGAGAAGGCACCTCAGTGTTTAGGTAATGCCTTATTACAGAGGCGCTGCCTTAGCATTGAGGAGGCACCTCTGTAATAAGGTAATGCCTTTATGGCAAAGAGGCGACGCTCAGCACATAGGAGGTGCCTCTGTGGCCAATTCCTGCAACCAAACGAACTTAAATGGAAACTGAAGTAACATAATCTCAACTAGAGACTATTAACTGAAGTACTACAATTAACTCAAATGGGTTAAAAATGAACTCGTTTATCAAAAAGACATAAAATTGAATTACAGACAAATGAAATTCTAATCAACCTGTGTGTTATAAGGTTGACGATTATAAATTATAAATTACAAAGTTTGAGATTATCCGATAAACTTTTAAGTCTTCAACACAGAGACTAAAATCAGGTTTAATGAAAAATTAGATTGTGAAAATATCAAAATAAATACATAAAGAATAAATCAAAGAAAATCAAATGTTCCAAACGGAAATGGAACTGAATTTTATAAGTGGAAAAATGCGATATTAGAGTGAATCTGTATATATTTTATATATATACATATATGTATAGTGAGTTATATATATATATATATATTCACAACTTGATGATAACTGTCTTTGGAATAACGCATGGATTCAGAGGTGCCTTTGGGGTGAATCTATATGGTTGAAAAGTATGCATATGAATTTATTAAGAAATGAAGTTATGAGATATAGTCAGTGTGGATTGTATGAGAATATTGAGTTGTAATACTGAGTATCGTGATACGTGGATCACAGTGTTGTGTAAGAGTAATATTATGATATGGCGAGATTGTATATTATGCAATAAATATTTACGAACATAAAATGAGCTTGTAAGCTCAGTAAAGTATTATATACAACACAAAGAACATGATGAACAAATTATAGAAAACAATAATTTTAGAAAGAGAAATTTTCTTAACATACAATGAACATTTGTACGAAATGAATTTCAATATTAAACCCAAAAATATTATTATGTTAACAATAATAAGAATTGAAATAAAAATAAGTGCGTTCATTCTTGGGACTCGTTAATAATTTGAATATTTTAATTTTATGCTATTTTCGTTACTTATTATTGTTTTATTTATCGGATAATTGCTTGTAAGATCCTTGATGTTTCAGATATTATTGTTATTTCTTTTCCACTCACTAGGTAAATTTTCTTATGAAATTACTCATACTCCTCTATATGTAAAACTGTTTCCAGTATAGGTACATAGTGTCTATGTAGTTAGTACTTGGGAGATATGTCAGTGCAGTGGACCACGATGACCTATGAGGTTACAGACGTGGAGACCTTGGTAAAGTACACAGTGTGCCACGACATAGATGCAGATTTGACCTTCAGAGTTGTAGTAGAGCCCATAAGTGCATCTGTTCGTATGTCTACGGTTAGAGAACAACACTTAGACAATATATGTACCACTTTTCGAGTGTTTTATGAGACCACTACTGACGTCCATGTCACACTGACCTGGGTATGATAAGTGGAGCATACATTATGTTTTTGGTATTTTTGCCTTGATGCTAGACTACACCCTTAGAGCTTTACTAGGTACTTTTTATGTTAGAGTTGGGTATTTTATGATAGTCTTGGCTAGGATATTGTGGTCTCCTATAGCATGCGCCTCATATTGGTCGGTCATGAAATCGACCTAGAGAGAGAAAGAGATGTCGGGCTGATATAGATATGTATTTTGTAATTTATTGTATGACAGTTGGTACTCCCATTTGTATATATTTAGCTAGTGTCGTATGGTGTTAGGTCACCAATATACTGATGTTTATGTAAATATATGTTATGTTATATTCTTAGTATGCCGCTTGACATCAAAATTTTATCTTAGAGATTAGTTGTAACATCTGTGACCTCGGGATAACTAGTCGGTATGATTAAATAATAATATGTAATTTTAAGTTGGTAGAGAATAAATCAATTTAAGGACTAACTTGATAAGAGGATAAGATTCAATTAAACTAAAGAAAATTAAGGAGGGACTAAAGAGGAAAGAGCAAGGAGTTTAAGGACTAAAGTAACAATAATAACAATAATAATAATAATAATAATAATAATAATAATAATAATAATAATAATAATAATAATAATAATAATAATAATATTTGCTACAGTGATAATAATATTATTATTATTAATTAACCTTGGGGAAGGGGATTTTCTATAGTAACAACAATTAAGAAAAATTTGATGTAGAGAAAGAAGAAGGAAATGGGATGAAAAAAAAATATTATCAAAAGAAGAAGAATGAAAGAGTTTTGGCTTGATAGAAAATTAATTGGATGTAAAGAGGATTGATCAAGAGATGTTTAGAGGTTGGATTTCTACAAATTTGTGAGTGAAATTCTAGATTTCTTCTCTTTTAAATTTTTAAATTTTTAAATTTTATTCTTGATTAATTATAGTTTGGATTCATCAATATTTGATCAAGAATAATTATTTTGGTTTTGTTAGAATTGTTATATTAGCTACTTATTAATTTCTTTACTTGAGAATAACAAATTATGAAAATTTATCAAGTATTTGTTCAAGTTAAAGTTTACAAATTATGTTAAGATTAAGTGTAGAACCTTTATAATTTTTAATGATGGAATTGTTTGAATTTGGATGAATTTCCCTTTATAATTCTAATCTCTATATATCTTGGTATTGGAAGTCATCAAATTACTCTCCTACAAGCTTTGAAATTTATTTATCATGAATTATATTTTCGATTTCTTGAAATTTAATTGATTATGAATGAATTTGGTTAAGTCTTAATTTAAAAATTATATATGTAAGTTAAACAAGTTTTAAAAAAATGTTTAATCCTTTGAAATTGAGACATGAATCTCTAGAATAAATTAAAATGAAAAATAGCTTCCAAAACATAGCAAAATAGAGTTGAAATGTTGCAGGTGCCTCTACGGATTACTCAAGCGACACCTCACCATTAAGGAGGTGCCTCGATGCTACTGAGGTGATGCCTCAGCACATAGAAGGTGCCTCAGCGCCATAGAGGCGACGCTTCAGCACTAAGGAGGCGCCTCTATGCCTTGCACCAATAATCTAACAGTCCAAAACTTCAAAAACAATAATGTAACTTTAACCAAAAATATATGTACACATATATGAATACTTAATTCATTAAATACAACCAAAAAGGGATTGAATATGACTTATTTTTAGTAAAACATGTGTAGTTAAGTTCAAGGTATGCATATATGCATATACAAGCTTTATCAATTTAAGAAATGAGTTCATAACTTAAGAAATAGAGAAGTTAAAGCAAAAATGCTACAACATCTAAATTCTAAATGAATATGGGAATTATTGAAGTCTTTGACATAGAGATGAAAGATATGAAATGTTCTAATTAAATCAATTATGAGAATACTTTTGGAAAATTACAATAAGAATGTTCAAATAAGAATGACATTGATCATTTACAAAAGTGACAATTGCAGAACGTCACATAAATGGATGTGAAAAGAAAGGCATGACAAAATAATACACGAATACACGAGAACTTTTAAAGAATGATATAACATTGAGCACCAGCACATATGGCACTAAGAGATAGTAAGCCCATGTCAAGGACATGGCAGGGTTGGTAGATGAGTACAGCCGATGCCTGGAGCCAGGTACACATTCTACCCTGTAGATGTAAGACCATTCCTAGGGTATATGTATAACCGCTGCTTGGGGCTGGATACATATTTTACTTAAGGTTTGGCATTCATAAGAAATTGACGAAAATGTAATTTGACTCTGTGTGAGCACTATGAATATAATAAGGCCTTATTGTGATATTTACTTTGGGATGTGCTGGCGCAACTTCTGATGGCCATGTCAGCACACTATTGATGAATAATTATGATAACCTTCAGTGTGGTAATAGTACTAGCCACACTGATATCTACTTATGCATATGGTGCAGTGCTCTGAAATTAATGCAAATAAATTTAAATATTGTGGTATTCTAGATGAAATTATGACATTTCATAAAGTTTGATAAAACACTGCGATGAGCACCAAGGTATGAGTTTTGGCATGAGAACAAGATGCCAAGTGGTAAATACGACTGGGTCGTATGACAAATAGTATGAGGTATATGATGATGAGGAAATTTTTTTGTGAAATAAAATATTTAAGCCTCTGTTAAATTATGTCAAGCTTGGAGAATCTTATAAGAGTTTACAACTGTGCAAGAACAATATAAGTTGTATAACACGAAAATAATAAGTGAATATTTTTATGGACTTTAATGTTTGTTCCACAGCTCAAGAGTATGGTACCGAAAAGTTATTCAAATATTTAAAATTTAAATGTTAACTTCAGATGATCGAGTTATTTGAAATGTTTATCCTAGTAACATGATAAAAGGATAACACTAAGTGTTTATTTAACATGCAACAATATATGTAAATCTTTTTCGGCTATACTATTGAATTTCAAATTTTCCATTCGCGTGATTTATTTATTGGGGGTTCTAAAGTGATGCTAATCTTGGAATAGTCTTTATTTGTACTATGTTTGACTCATTGAGTATTTTCTTTTGGAACTCACCACTTTTTTTTATAAAATTTTTCAGAGTAAAAGGTTGTTGTAAGTAACTGTGTGGAAGATAGTTTGGTGAATAATAGGAGAAGCAAGTGCAACATAGAGCATCAAGAGTAATGTTTTGTTGGTAATAGATATGTTATAGGTTTGAGCGATTTGTATTTAATAGTTTGTAATGTGAAACTTATGTATAATTATGAAGGATAATTTGGGAGTGATTATTTTATATTAGTTATTATGTAAGTGATGTGTGGTTGTATGTATGAGTTGTAAGGGTTAAAAAGGAATGTACAAGATAAAAGTAATAATTGGCCTTAACAGTACTCAAGTTAGGTATATCGAAGGTGCGACCTTCTAATAAGAGTATTGGTGGGGTTGGGTATTACATTAGTATTTATAGTTATTAATATTTAAGTTTGATGCTATCACTTGATAGAAATGTTATTATTATATTATATATTGTTAAGAGATTTTTTCTAATAGTCTTTATGTAATATCTCTTTCTATTCATGCCACTGTCAGATGGGTATTCTGGTGGAGGTATGGTGGGGAGGAGTGTTATGTATATTATAATATAGATATATATATATATATATATATAGATATATATATATATATATATATATATATATATATATACATATATATATATATTAATTTTTTCAACTCTATAATTGTAAGATTAATAAAAACTTATAAAATATATAAAAATATATCATTTATAATAATAATAATAATAATAATAATAATAATAATATTATTATTATTATTATTATTAT